>JAOEHY010035062.1:0-32042 GCA_025447955.1 Psilopsiagon aurifrons | reverse complement strand
GGGGGGGGCAGGGGGAATTGATGGGGCATTAGGAACAATTCTTTCCCCAAAAGGTTGTCAGCACTGGAACAGGCAGCCCAGGGCAGTGGTGAAGTCACTATCCCTGGAGGGATTTAAAAGAGATGCAGATGTGGTGCTCAGGGACGTGGTTAATGATGGACATAGCAGTGCTGGGTTAATAGTTCATCTTTTCCAACCTAAACCATTCTGTGCTATTCAGGTAACTGTATTGGGAACCAGAGCAGCCCAAGAGGAGGTTACTGCGCATCCACGAGTGTGAAAGCTCAAATCGTGCCATTTTGGTCGTTTCTGGTGGTCCAGCACCCAGCCCTGCTCTGACAGTGGGTGCAATGAGAGGGGCTCTGCGCATCTCCAGGTCCCTCCTTACTGCCAGATCTGTGTGTCCCGCAGCCTTGGGTGCGGAGTGAGGTCAGGGTTGTTGTCTGCATGTTCTGAGTTGTTCTGGGTCCATACTGGTGTTTCAGTGACATCCTACTGGTGAAAATGGGGAGAAAAGGTAAATGTCAGTGGTTGTGCAGTGCGCAGGAAGCTCAGCAAATGCATTCTGTGCTGAGCGGAGCAAAACTGCTTGGTCTTGCTTTAATTTGCTTTGATTTTTCCCGTCTTCAGCATCCGACTTCACTCTTTTTCCTGTTAAATCTCCTCCTTTTCACATCAGACTCTTTCTCCGTTGTTTTGAGACCTTTTAAGTTCCAGTCCTATCCCTCCAAAGCCCTTGCAAACCCTCTGCTGGGTGTCACCAAGCCCTTCTAAACCATGAGTCATCTCTGATAGCTCATGAGATATCTTTTATCCTTGGGATTTTCTTTCCTTCCATTTATTCATCCCCCAAACCCACATTATTGACACAACTCCATTGGAAACACAACAGGTTCTGTCTCTCAAGAAGCACAGCTTGTATTAACACCATTACCTGGTGTACTACAACTCCAGGTATTAATGTCCCCTAAGCCACACATCCCACTACTGCAACCTCAACTCCTCTGGGTGGATCATGGGGAAGGCGATGTCAAGAGCTGCACTGATGGTGGGGAAAAGAGGTTTCATTGGCAAAAATTGTTTTGTCTCCTTGTACAAAGGCAGCAAATCCCCAGAAGGTGGTGAGGAACTCGGCTGTTTATGGGGAACAGAAGCTGCCTCTTATCTCCTTGTAGCAACCTGTCTCCAAGAGATCACGGCTTCATTAACTCGTGTGTTATCGAGAGTGAAATTGTACAGACATTGTGGCAAGAGACGAGGAATGAAAACATGAAAAAGCAGCGGAGATAAAATAGGAAGGAAGGAGGTGACCTGGGAATCAAGTGGAGTGAACTCTTAGAGAGAGCCAAAGCACGTGGCTGATGGTGGTTGCTGGAGGCAGCGGGTGAATTGGCATGATGGACATAAGGTGTCACTGCCTGATGGAACTGGATGAGCTATAAGGTCCCTTCCAACCCAAACCAGTCTGGGATTATATGATTTGGAGATAACACATTTCAGCCTCAGGTTTCCTGGAATAGACCCATTATTTCCCATTATTATCTGACTGATGTGCATAGACCAAGCATCCGCTTTCATTCAGCAGGAGGATGAAAGCAGAGACCTTCCCAAAGATGCTTTTCACTGGGCAAACCTGAATCCTGCCTCTTAGATCCAAAGCTTACTTAGAAAGCTGGGTCAGACCCCCTCATCCCTGGCTTCAGCAAGCTTTCCCAAGCATGGAAGCAGTTGGTTGTGTCAGGTTCCTGCTCTTTATTCCAAATGGTTCACATGGAATTGTTCTTGCACCTAAAGCATAGCTTGGAGCAGGCAGGGACAGGCAGGACATGTAGGAGAGGAGCTTGGCTCAAAGCCTGGCCAATTCCAGGGTGAACTGCTTGGGAGAAGGTGATGCCCATGCAATGGGTGCAGCAGCGTTGCTCAGGCAGGAGATGGGAAGCAAATCCTGCTCCTTCACAGTGCTATAGGGCATGGCTGTCGCCTGCAGATCTTCCCAGGGCTGGAAGGAGAGGAATTGCTGAAGGAAATTGCCAAGCAGCATCACGGAGTCGCTTAGAGTGCGTGCAGAGGGGAATTTGACAACCTTCCCCATTCATCGCTCAAAGCGCTCTGCACATCAAAGCCAGAGAGACAATAATACATTTTGAACTAAGAACATTAATTTGTATCCAGAGCATTTTAATAAATAATTTTCTGAAGCCCGGTTCAGCCTTGTCATCTCAAGCCAATTCCATTTAATATCCAGCCCCTTCGACTGGCAGATTCTTAACACCATTATTAGCATATATGGCTCTTAAAAGCCTTCGCCAGCATCTCAGCCCTTCTCTGCGGCACAGCATCTTCTCTCCCCTCCTCCCAATCCTCATTTTTGATATTGTTATTCTGTTTGTAGTTGTTTATTGTGCCTGCTGAGACAGATTAAAGTCAGGAAAGGAGCCTGAGAGTTGTTCTGAGGGGCTCCTGTGCACTCTGGAGTAAGCAAAGATTCAAAACCTGGAGCCTGGCTTTTAAAACCGAGTGTCTGAAGAGTGGAGGTGGTTTCTGAAGTGTTGTATTGTTGCTTTGTTGGGTCTTTTGTGTTTGATTTGGGGGTTTTTTTGGTGGGTTGAGGGGGTTTTTGGAAAGGGGAGAGGGAGGAGCACGAACAGCATCTTTTTCTGTAATGAAAGCTGAGGTTCTTGTGTAACCACCTGTGACTGAGAGCAGGGGCTTAAAAGGAAATTGAGAGAGGTTATGAAATACTTGGTCATGCTGTAAGGTTTGCCAGTGTCTAGAAAGATCCCTTTGTGATATTGCGGAGAACAAAGCTTCATGTGCTCCATAGGAGGATGAAAGCAAGTCCAGGAGAAGGCAAACACAACGCAGTCGCCTTCTTTCCTCTTCTGAGTCACTAAGTAGGATGTAAATTGTGTATAGCACAGGCATGCTTAGATCTGAGGCCCCTTCCTCCAGCAGTAATTGCTGGTGAGTGCTGGAGACGTTTGCCAGTTCCCATTTGTGTGCGGGATGTGATACACAGCAGGAGCAGGATCTTGTTTTCCTAAGGCACTGGAGTGTGAGCGGGAGAGAACCAGACCTTGTCCAGGGAAAAGGAGACACCAAATGCTTCCTTCTAGTGATTTTGTTCCACTTCACTGTTGGCTAAGGATGGGCCCAAAGCAAAACCCCAGCTCTGAACAAAAGCCTGAAAGCTGAACCTGCTCCCACACTGCGGTTGCTTCTTATCTCAGCTGTGATAGGAATCAAACCTGGAAACCTGCGTCCTTCCCATGTAGCAGCTCCTGACCTTTGGAGCACAATTGCCCTGTCCTGCAGAGGTGTGAGCCTGGGGGCCATTTATCTCTCTCTAAATCTATGAGCATTTCTGTGCTGAAAGAGCTAATGCTTTGCAGCTAGCCCTGTAGAACTAACAATCTTTGAGAGCTAGGCAGGCATTAACCTTCCTGGTTTAGCATAGCAGGAAAATCCAAGTGAGGAGAGCTCATTTGCACCCCATAAGCATGACCTGTGCCACCCAGCAGTGAGCACATGGTGGGTCAGGGGTCTCCAAACCTCCTTGCAGGCGCCCAGTCCCTCCAGCAGTTACAGATGTCCACACCATAGTACAGGACAATGCAGTAAAGCCCAGCAGAGCCAATTTGGACTGCAAAGACCCGATGCTCTGCTCAGCTCTGGGGTGCCCATAGCTCATGCAATGCAAATATGCAGAAGACAAGAGCGAAGCCCTTGCTCTGACTGTTCCTACCACAGCACCTCAGCAGCAGATGCTTTGCAGGGGGATGCTGCTGACAGGATGATGGGCTTTGGCATCTTCCCTTTGCCATCTTGGAAGATGCCTGCAGGGTCCATGGGGGCGTGCAATGAAGTTTAAGGCTTGTGCCTGGCTTAGTGTTGGCACTTCTCACTGCTCCATTGGTATTTCTTGCCTCTGGCTCGTGGCTGCTTTGCACTGACCCTCGTCTTGATGAGGATAATTCTTTTGCAAGACCTAGAAGTTGGTGTAGAGTTAAATCTGTGCTGCAATTTGCTTAGAGTGAGGCTAAAATCCTTCCCTCCCCTCTGCTTTTCCTGTGAAAGACTGCATTTAGTCCGTGGGTTTGGTGCTTTGCAGGAGCCAGCTGCAGTTCCTCGTAGCCTTTTGTTTTCAGATTGCCTTTTCGGATTCGCTAAACACTAACATCCACTGAGGAATGATGGGCGAGCTCGTCTTTGTGAAGCTGTGCTTCCCTTTCTTTCTGGAGTCCTTGCAAAATGTCAAGTGCTCTTTTTCCTGCGTCCTAAGTGCATCCACTTACCCAGGTTCCTGGTATTCTGGGAGCAAATCTATTTACCTGTAGTATAGGCTGAGTGAGAAGCTGTTTCTCACTGTTTGCTCTGGAGCCCTTTGAAAACCGGAGTCCCGGATCTAAAAGGCATTGGCTGCAAGTTACAGATGGCAAAACCTGGCAATTTTTGGTGCATTGCCCAACATGAGCCGGTGTCAGCATCTTGATTTCCCCTTCCTTTTACTCACCACTCTGTTTCTGTCACCCTGAGCCATGCAGATGGACACGAGACAGGCTGTTTTGTAAGCAGGTTGCTGTCTGATACCCTCAGCATCAGCCAAGGTTGATGTCCCCAGGGGAGCAAACCAACGAGCAGTTAGGAAAGTTGAGCAGGACAAGGGAAGTTCAGGCTGCTCTGTAATGTCAAGGTGAGCAAGGTGATGGCATTTACATTGGCGCTATCCGGGATTCGGGAGCTGGGATTAGTGTCAGCTCTCCTGTGGCAAGCTAAATTAGGAATGCAGAGGCTGTGTCTGTTTCTGACGCGGGGTTGTTGGGCGCTTCAGGTACTGTCATTCTTATTTAAGGATATATTTAAGGATTAACAGTAAGATGTCCAGTATTAGCTGGAGAGAAATGAATGTTAGTGAGCTTAGGCTGGGAGGGTTTAGTTTTGATCATCATCATGTGAGCTGCTTTAGGAGAGATGAGCTCCAAGATGGAGAGGGAGGGGGGAAAGGAAGATTGTTGTATTTATGCAGGAAAAGAAAGCCTTTTTGCAAGTTTCAATGGAGAGCAGAACTTAACACCAATGCAGAGGTAAAGCTTGTAACTCCCTGAAGCTGGGCTGAGGATCTGGCTCCCGGCATCCAGCCTATTTTTAGCCTCTTTTGATACATTCCTTTTTGCTCATGCAGAATAGGGACGATCAAACAATGTCCACAGATTTCTTTGTTGTTTGAAAGCACGAGTTTTAATTGGCAACCTGTTCAGCCTTGATCACTCCCTGCAAGTAGGTTACATTTGCAATGAGCTCCGTCTCAGGCACTTGGGCTGGCTCTGGGAAGTCACTTCCTCCGGTTGCTCCTTCCAAATGGGTGCAGGCACAAAGATCTTCTTGCTGCCAACCTTTTCCTTAGGTGTAAACTCCACGTTTTGCTTTCCCTGGCTTTGATATCTGCTGCCCACAAACATGGGGGAAAAGCTGCAGCTCTTCACATCCCAACATTAGAAAGGCTCCTCTTAGTGAAGGCAAAGAGAAGTTCTTTTGTGCAGTGAATGAAGTCGGTTCTGACGGCTGAGAGGCAGGAAGAGGGAGGTACCACCATGCTTTCACCACTGTTTCAATAAGTAGCTTCAAATGTGCATCCTGGGCTCCTGTCTTTGGAGTCTTCGTGATTCTTGTCTGTTTGAAAACTGATTTTATCAGTGATTACCTTTAAGTATTTGAACTGTTAGGTCCAGCTTCTCCTTTGGGGTGAGTTTGGGTTTGCTCTGCACCGAGCCCTTTACAAGAAGCCTGACTGCCTGCTGAGGTGAGGACCACGTGGCTCTGATCCTGCACTCCTCATGTGCAGGCAAAGAGGATGGCTGGGATGAAGGCAGCGGATAGAGGTTGAAATGATACCCAATTTAGTGTTAAGCCCCGATGCTGGAGCTCCTGACCTGCAGGGTGGATGTGTCCATGAGTGTCCGTTACTTATGCGCTTCCTGAAGCTGAAACCATTGCTATTATCCCACAGAATACTGCATGACCTACATTATATACTTGAAAGTCTCCCTCTAATAATTAGTTTGAATTTTGATTTATAAATAAACACATTCATATGCTAGTTTTAAAAGCAGAGGAAGAAAGCAAACCCCTTGATAGATGAAATCCCCACCTCTCCTTGCTGGCCTCGACTTCCTCCCTGTTCCTCTGACTTTGGGGATGTGCAAGGAAGAAGGAGTGGATTTGCTGGGCTAGTTGAAGGAGAAGAGATTGGATGTAATGAGACCACTGGGCATTTCCCTGAAAACAGCAGGAGCCTCAGCACTTGGGAGATTTGGGCCATCTGGATAAATAGGGTCAAGCTCCACATTGGCATCATTGAGGCAGCGCAGTGTGGTGAGGCAGCTTGGCCTCACCAAAGGAGCTTGGAAAGCAGCAGGTTGGTGTGTAAAAGCACCTAGGAGAAGGCACACCCCTCTCCTTCCTTGGTTTCCCTGTACAGTCTGCGTTGCTGATGCTTCTCCTTCTCCTTCCCATCCATCTGCCTCCCTGTCCTCTTGGCGCGGCCGCATCCGAGGCGTGGGAAGCAGTGTTGGCCTTGGGTCAATGCCTGGGACTTGGCATGTGTGCGCAGGCAGGGACTCGTTAGTCACTGAACAGGTTGGGTATTAATTAGCAGTCATGGGGAAGAGATGACTGTGGCTTGTGGAGATGTGAGTTCTCCCAGGGAGGAGAGATGCAGCTGGGCTGCATCCTGCTTTCAGGTCCAGGAGATGGATGCATGTTCCTGGATCCTACCTGCACGTTGTAGCTTTCCCTGTAAGGTCTGCGGTATTTGTGGCTAGAATCACCTCCTGATCTATTATTCTCTACACACATCTGTTGGCTAGAGGTTGAAAATGCAGAAAGTGTATGCTGTAGAGAGACTCTTCGGCAGCTTTAAGGTCCCTTCCATCCCAAATCACTCTAAGATTCTAAAGCTGTCATGGCCATAATGCTTATAGAAAATCCCAGCATCCTCAGGCTTCTTTCACTTGCATTTTGGCTTGGCCTCTGGTCTCCTTTTCTCATGGTGTACTAGGTCTTGGTGGTTATTTTGGTTTTAAAAGAGTGAATGATAAAACTGCCAGAGCTGCATCTCTGGGAGATGCATCCTTTATCTGAGCCAGGTGGTCCTATCCTACCCAAATCCATCCCTCTTGCTCCTCTGTCCACCACTGGTTTGGATCATCGGAGTGTGTTTTTAGTGGCAGATATCACCTGGGATTTAATCCAAAGCTGATGGGGGGAAATAATGAAAGAAAGAGAAAAAACCCTTAACACACCTCTCTGTACGGTGGGGCACCATGTGGGTCATTGTCATTCTGCTCCAAGCTGGTGATGCCTTGTAGCAAGACAATCACTAGCCTTTGTAATTCCCTTTATGGCAATCTACCCCCCCAAATCCAATGAAACTTAATAGGGACAAGACCAATAAGGTTGTGTGCAAATCAGTGTCAAGTCCTATAGAAGAAGGAAGCAGTGAAGCATCCCTGGTGGCATCCCATAGGCGAGTTTTGCCATGCTGTTGGAAGAGCTTCATTCTCCGGTGGCTTTGGTAGCGCTTGCCCATAAGGTGTTATCCCAAGTGATGCCACTTCAGGTGCTATTTTTACTCAGGAAAATGTCAAATCCTTTCTCAGAACTTAGTGACTTGTTGTCTTGGTAATTTCTTGCAGCAACAAGAGCTATAAAAATCCCCTATTTTCTTGGCACCGGGCCTTTCTTGTCATTTTGGGATGTAAATATGGTTTAGAATCAGGAAAATATAAATGGGAGCTGCTTTAAAAGAATACAAACGGTGTCGGTTCTTCCCCAGAATGGCTCTTATAGGGCTTCTCAAGGCACAGATGTATGTGGGGATGTGCACTCGTATTTACAATCCTGGTCCAGTGTCCTCTGAATAGGAGTCCTTGTATGCTGAGATCATATCTGGCCCTATTCTTTCTTCATGCACTGTTTCCTAATCTGAAACCCAGCTCTGGGAGCTGGAAATTCAGTGCTGAGCGATGTTATATTCATGTTGAATGGAGAGGGGCAGTAGAAGGGGGAACTTCAGCTTTTTCTTTTCTTTTTCCTTGGAATTTATGGTAAAGGTGACATTTTCAACCACAAATTACCTTTTAGCAGCTTTCCAATACCTAAAGGGGCCAACAAGAAAGCTGGAGAGGGGCTTTTGACAAGAGCATGTAGTGACTGGACAAGGGGGAATGGATTGAAGATGACAAAGGGGTGATTTAGATTAGATATTAGGGATAAATTCTTCCCTGTGAGGGTGCTGAGGCACTGGCAGAGGGTGCCCAGAGAAGCTGTGGCTGCCCCATCCCTGGCAGTGTTCAAGGCTGAGTTGGACACAGGGGCTTGGAGCAACTGCTCCAGTGGAAGGTGTCCCTTCCCATGGCAGGGATTGGAACTGGAGGAGATTTAAGGTCCCTTCAACCCAAACTTTCTATGGTTCTGTGATTCTAATATGTCCCCAAGTGCTTTGGTGGTGTTGGAGGAGGAAGAGCAGAGCCTTGCTCTGGTTATGATCTATATCCACATCCATTCAAGATGCAAGAGGAGGTGTTTTGAGGAAGGTAGGGACAGTTTTGGCATGTCCAGGCTACTGTAAAGCATTTTAAGTACAACGAGAGGGAAAAACAAGGCAGAAGCTGCACGGCTCTTCTTGGGAAAGAGGGAGATGATGAGCAAGTGTCTCTCCAATCACAAGAAGATCCCCAGAGTCCAAAAGGAGCAAGGCTTGGCCATGAAAGCTCGAGCTGCCCTAATAAAACATTTACAGGGGTTTGGAGACCTGCTTGCTCCGACACGGCGCATACATATTAAATGATCAAAGTTTCCATGCCTTGGGAAAAGCTGGGCTGCTAATCTAATGCAGCCCTTGGGCTTTGCTTTGCATGAAAGCAAACAGAGGCTGTTTTCCTATTTAAAAGATTTCCATGCTAAGTCAGGCAGGTCACAGTTTAGACAGCAACAGGATACGGACTCTCCAAGGCTTTGGCAAGGAGGGACTGGAATGGGTGAGATAGAGGTTGAGGATGAATTGGTCACCATCATGTCCACCTCTGACTCTGCCACAGGCTGTTTAGGTGCTGCTGTGCTCTTCCTCCTCTTCTTGCTCTTCCCCCCGCTAAATCACTGTATCCCACTGTCCTGGGAGGGCTCCACTGGTTATTCAGATCCCAGCCCCAGTTGCAAAGCACTGTTAGTGGGTTAAAACCAAAGCAAAAGAGGGAGAGAAATAAACAGGTAACCCAGTCCCATCCTCTTTGGCTTTATAAACTGAGCACACTCAAGCTGGAAGGTGCCAAGGAGGAGAAGGAAAACACAAAGCCCCGGGGGTGCTGTTTTTCAAAGCATTGCAGCCCTTTCTTTGACTGCCTGCACTTGTTTTAACTATGCAGGGAAGTGAGGAGGTTAAAACCCCACCAGTGCTGCTCCTGTGGGGGCACAGTGTGTGCTGAGCTGGCTCAGGACTTCATCAAACCCTCCGTTCACATTCCATTGCCTGCTGCTTTCACAGAGCAAATATTTCACCTACCGATTCGCGCTGCTCCGGTGGTTAGGGACTGATGGGGTTGGTTTTACACTTGGTTACAGCATCTTTTCTGCTTCTCGAGCATCTCTCATGCCTTTCATGTAATTCCTTAACTAGTTTCCATTTACTGACAGTCCTTTTGGTGTAAGGGACTTCAATCTGTTTGATCAAGCACAAATTTCTGTTCCTCTGATACAAAATTAAATCTGGGCACTTTTGGATGGCTTCCTCCCCACCTCCCTTTTCTCTTTGTCCTTCTATGCTCAGTGGGGAGCTAAGCCTTTCCTAGGGAAACAAAATAAATAAAGATTAGAGTTCAAAGCGTGACATCTCCTCTTGAAAAGGAGAAGGTGAGGAGAAGAAAAAGAAACCCCACCATATATTCTTACAGATGTGACATCAAAATGTTAAACTATAAAGGACCCGCTTTCAAAGGTTCATACAGGGACTGAGTTGGTTCAGTGGGAAACAGGCAGCCAAAGTCTCTCCTGGTGCTGTGAAAGGGTATCCCTGAGGCACCACAACCTGGAGCACTTCTGATTCTCCTCCTGCCAAACATGTTCTGCAGCCAGATATGGAGGATGCTGTGGTACCCACCTTGCCAAAGGTGAAACTGTAAGAGGTCAGGTGCTGGCATTGCCAGCATCCACTGTGTCATTGTATCGCCTTGACATCAGCATCCCTGTCTGCCAGTAGAGCATCTCTTTCTTTGCTCGCTGCAGAGGACTTTTAGGACGTGAGTGTGATGGGAGATGGAGCAGGAAGGGATGTTCCCTAGGGAAGGACAGCAAAGCCATGGGATTTCAGTTCCTTCTGTATCTCTGTGATGGCCATGGCTATCATTCAGGGTATAGGGACTGACAGCAGCCATGATGTTCCCTAGGAGTCTCATGTCCCACAGTGCATAAATAGTCCAATGTCATGGTTGCAGAGCTTCAGGTTGACACCTTCTTAGTGTTTTAGTTGGCTTCCTGAAGGCAAAGGCTGTGGGGCTGGAGCAGCAGGAGTTGTATGGCATCAGTTATACTAAAGGGAGTTCCCAAATGCATGGGAAAGCTCTTGACTGGCCCAGTACAAAGGGAGCAGTGTCATGGTGTGGCAGTCACGTACAAAGGGAGCTCATCTCCAGGTCTGTGTGTGTTCAAGGCCAGCCTCCACTGCAGGCAAAGCACCCATGGGCACAGACAGCAACTCTGTGCCTGCCAAGTCGGGATTCAGCATCTCTGTTTTCCAGAAGTACTTATAACAGTCAGGAAAAAAAGGCCTAGGGCTAAATCCCACAGCTTCTCATGTGCAAACCCCCTCCTCAGCTCTATGCAGGTGAGTTGCATGGGTGCAGTCACTTCTGCCAGTGCTCGTGGAGCATCCTGGCTGTGTGCTATGGGACACGAGGGACTGGGGGCCCCTGCTGCAGCCCAGGGCTGTGACAAACGGGTGCTTTCAGCAGTGGCATAGACAATAGACAACAAGAAAAATCGATGATTTCTTTGGGGGAGGAAGAGCTGCAATTAATCTCTGCTTGTCTTTATTCCTTATTGTCTTCCTGGCTGCTCAACCGCTGTGTGGAGGAAAAGTTGTCTGCTTAATTGTAGAATGGTTTGGGTTGGAAAGGACCTTAAGCTTATACAGTTGCAGAGACACCTTCCACTAGAGCAAATTGCTCCAAGCCCTGTCCATCCTGGCCTTGAACACTGCCAGGGATGCAGCATTCACCATCTCTTTGGGCAACATTAATAGTGGGGGCCTTTGCTTGGTGAGGAGGCCGCAGGAAATCTTTTGCTTCTGAGACACATCTGATGTCCATGCATGACCAACGTGTGGTCATCAGCACGTTGGGGGTAGCAGAAGGAGCTTTCTTGGTTTGGAGCTGATGTGCTGAAGTCTTAGGGCTGGTTGTGTCGCCGCGAATCGGTCCCTTGCTCCTGCTCCATCTGCCTCTGCGTCACCTTGGATTAATTACAGTACAATGCAATATACATTTATATGGTGTCTGCACAAGTGTCTCAGGGCCTTTTGCAATCTGCAAAATCTAATTAAGGTGCAGCTTCCAACATGAATGCTCATCACCGGGATGTGTACAGCGAGACGGAGCGACATCCAGGAGCTGAATCCCCACTCTCCTGGCATTCTTAATTACACAAACCTTGGTGTCCGAGACACCAATCGATACCATGGGCCTGGCTAGATAAGTGAGTGTGAGGGAGAAGAAGGTAACCATCAGCTCCAAACCCAGCAGACACTGTTCTTGGTCTGGGTGGAGGAGTTGTTCTGCAGATTGATGCGTGGTAGCGATACGGTCTACTGATGGCTGGTGCCAGAAGGTGATTTCTTGACGCAGAAAGATGTTGGGCTACTGCTTTTTGGCCTGGGGAAGCAGCAGAGCATCATTCTGTAGGCTTTGCCACAATGCTTATTTGGCCTTTTGAGTTGGTCTTACAAGTGGTACCAGCTGTTGGGAATGCCGGGAAGGGAGGGAGGGAGTGCCACAAGTGCGATGGAGGCGTAAATAACTGGGGGAAAACGGAAAGGAAATGTGAAGTGGCCCTTTAAATATGAGCCTCCAGAGCCCGGAGCCCAACTAGTGTTCCCTCAAGTATTCAAATGAGATTGCAGCATCAGATTGGTATGCATTAGGCTGGTCTCAATGAAAATTAACATGTAATTGCTTCAAATGAAGTAAGTGAGGAGGTAATCTGTTCTTAAATTGGATTCGCAGGATTTTGTGGTACCATAATGCAGCTGTGAAATGAAATATATTTTAAGGATGATGTCCTCAAGGGGAGAGGGAAGGAAAAGGGGGGTCTGTGCTGGTAAGGGGCCTTTGCCTCAGTCCCACTCTTGTTTTCAGTCCCGTTTGTGCTGGTTTATAAATGGGGAGTGGGTACTGGTGTGAGTGGCATGGTTGGGATATTCCTATGAGCTTTTGGCTCCATCTTGTTTCCTTCCTTGACATCCCTCCTGTCCTTCCACTTCCCCTTCTCTGGTTCTTCACTTCCTTTGCTGTACGATTTGGTAGCTTCTCTCAGGGATAAGTTCCCATTGCATTGTGACAGGAGGCCACAAGATAAGGTGTTTAAACATTGTTCATGTGGCAAACAGCCTTCTGGGGGTGTGATGGGGAAAGATCTGCATGGGTGGTGGGTTGGACTGTAAGAAGCTGTGTAGGTTCTTGGTAGGAAGCTGGCCACTCTGAGAAGATAGATGTCAGAGCAAGAGGCAGAGGTTACCTGCTTGTCTTGGTCATTTGGGACCTTGGATTGGGAAGCCTCTTGTTTTGCCAAAGGGGCAGATCCTCTCCCCATCATTCTGGTACCTGGAGTGGTGGTGCACAGCATAGGGATTCATCCCCAAAGGCTTGGAGTGTCCTGTTCCTCCCATGGGGTCTTGGACCACCTCTCTATTTCCATCTTCAGAGATTGTTCATTCTCTTTCTGTCCATCGCTCCCCATCTGCTTGTAGAAGCAATAGAAGCTTGGGTGCTGTGCTGAGATTGCAGTTAGGAGCATGAGGGAGAACTGGTGTAGGAAAATGATGTGGCAACCTATGATTATGCAACAGATGCACATGTATTAGGTTATAATATATGTATATGTGTGTATGTATATATATATATGCACATATATGTGGTAGCATGTATGTGCTCCAGGGTGGTCAGATGCCACGAGTACCAGTGCAAGCTCTTCTCATCTCCTCACTGCAACCCTGTGGTACCATGTTATGGGTTACTGGAGAGCTCTGCCAGTGCTTTGAAAACCTGATACCTCATTTTGCGTTCTTCCCCGGATTGATTTACCCACACTATCTCCATACAGCCCTCTGTTTGCAGCACTTCTCACTCCCTCTTGTGCCTGCTCCTCCTGTCCTGGTGCCTCCTGGAGCATCCTTTAGCAGCCAGCTCCAGCTCTCTCCTCATTCCCTCTCCACAGGCCTTGCAGAGAGCTCTCACCCCTCAATGTTCCTGTTTTGTGCCTCAACTTCTAAGGAAAAGGCACTTCAGTGATAATTTCCCACTTATGAGAAGTTAAGTGCATCGCTTCCTTTGGAATATATTTGCAGTGCAGTTAAGCTCAGCAGTCCCTTGCCTGGTACTTAGTTAAATGTGCTCCTTTGCAGGCCGGTGGGGTGGATGGCATCGCTTTATTCCTGGACTATTAGTGTCAACTGAGCAAAGCAGACCCAGGAATTATTCAGGGGCCATAGCTTGTAATTGGGAGAGTTCAGCACTAACTGCTGGGAATGCAGCCTGGAGGAGGAGATGCTGGTGGGGCTGAGCAGGATGCGGACTTGGGGGTGTCTCAAGCAGCTCAATCCAGGGATTTAGGTGGAAAAGGAGCATTTTTCCCAAGAAAGTGTATAGCAAGGAGAGATCTCCAGGTTTTTGGAGGCAGAGAGAGGAGGCTTCTTCTCCACACCTCCCCCGATGAGGAGACCTTATTTTACAGGGTTTAGGCTGCTCTGTAACACTTGGGGGGAGAGGATGAGATCATGATGGAGTTATTTTCTTCTTGTGGCATTTCCCACACCCCCTTTCGAAGCCTCTAAGCCAGCGTGCAGGCAGCTGCCAAAGCCTGGTCCTGGCTTAGGGTGGCATCTTCCATGTGGAAGAGGACCCTTCCATAGACAATACTGGAACACAAGTGGGAAAAGGGTGGCTTTCGTACAGGGCTCTTTGCCTGCTGGCATCCAGGAGCCCCCTGAACAACCACTTGGGCTTTGGGAATGTGACCAAGGAGAAAACAAGGAGGAAAAACGCATTCCTTGAGCTCCGAGCAGGATCCCAGCACTGCAGGAGCTCCCTGACTGGTGGATTTCATTAGTAAACCAAGCGTGTCCCTACACAGCTGCCTACAGGCATTTTGGTGCTGGCATCACCCCCCCTTCCCAGTGCCATTAGCACTTTTGGAGGGCACCCAAGCAGATGGGCCAGGAGCACGCTCCAGGGTCAGCTCCAGGTTTGGGACATGCTTCCTCTATGTGTGGTCTCGGAGTTGCTGCCCTCATTGATGCTTTGCCTCACGTGCTGAGATGGAAGATGCTGTAGATGTGCAGAGCCCTGTTGTTAGCAGAGACAATAGGAGGATAAATAGAAAGGCTGGATGAGGCGAGCATGGGACTTGGAAAGGTGCTTGTGCACTGCTGCATTGCAGAGAGATAAAGACTTTTCCAGACAAGCCATCCCTGCCTGCTGCAGCACGACCTGCCTGCTTTGCACCAGTCCTTGCAATTCCCTCTCCCAGGACTGGCAGGGTTCTGGGGGCACCCAGAGGTGCTCGTGGGACCCGTGGCTGCTCCCTACCCTTAATGCTCCGGCTCTGAAGTGGAAGCTTTGGCTCTTTTTACAGCATTTCCTTCCTCCCCAGCCTGGTTTCCTCCTGTTTCCTTGGTGTTTGCCAACGGCTCGTCTAAGGCAGCGCACTGGGAGTTGTTTGCAGCTCTGCGGATCCCGGGCACTGAACTAAAGCAGATCTTTTGGAGCCCAGTATATTATTATCCATGTCATTAATGGGAATCATTTGTATGTATAAACTTCCAATCCAGGAGATCAGGTACTTTACAAACATACATTAACTCCTTGCCAAGGAGGTGCCAGATACGTTTAAAGCCTGGCAAAGGGTAGAAGCAAAGGACAGGGACATGGTGGGAAAGGCAGGACTTCCCAGGCCAGAGCACAGACTCCCTGTGCAAGAGCGGAGATGGAACTCTTGTCTGGAAAGAGAAGCACAAAGAGGTTTGATTTTCCACTTCTGTGCACTGCTTTTGACCAGCTCAGTGTGATTGCGAAGGGGCTTTGGGGTGGCAGCATGTCTGAGGGCACCTTCTCACCCCACAGCCTTTGGCGGTGCTCTGGCCGCTGTGGAGGGTACTGGAGGCAGGCACCAGCCGTAGCAGGGTCTCCCATTTCCTGTCAGACCCCACTACTGAGTTAATCTGTTGGTCAGACAGCAGCCCCTCTGTGCTGGGAAGCAGTTTTTGGTCCTGTGAGCAATGGAGAAGTCCTCAGGCTGTCTCTTTGGTGGTGTCACATCAGTGTGAGCTGCAGGGTTGTCCTTCAGCTGATCTTGGAGTTGAGGGTGAGGGTGGCTTGGGTGGTCCTGCTTCTGATCACAGAATAGGGTTGGAAGGGACCTTTGAAGTTCATCAAGTCCAACCCTGTGGGCATGCCAAAAGCCCGAATGCTCTGTCAACCACACAGACCCAAGAGGGATGAGCCTTAAGCCCCTGTTAGAGTCACCTGGGTGACGTGGATTAGTGGTGCCCTTGGCAGTGCTGGAGAATGGCTGGACTTGCTGATCTGAAAGGTCTTTTCCAACCTTTTTGATTCTGTTATTCTACGTCCTGCTTGCAGGAGGGGTCAGCAAGGTTATTGCTGGAGGTGCACATGCTATTTGCCATGCATGTGGATGAGCATGTGTGCCCTCAGTATGTGCATTGCATGTTGGGGTGTGTGTGGCAGACGGTGCTGCAAGCACACGGTCTGTGGGAGCAGATGCTGTGAATCTTAGGCTGGTAGAAATTGCTCGTGCATGACTTAACCCAGTAGAGCAAAAAGCATTGAGAGGGAAACCAGATTGAGTTGTGATAATAAGAGCTTTGGCTTAATATTTACTAGTAACAAAGCTTCTCTATGATAGCCACACCTTGGGCTGTCCATGCATCCATGTGGGCAGCACATGTCCCAAGGAGCATGAGACAATCTGACCCTAGCTTTCCCTTTGCTTAGGAATTGATGGCCAAATATCTATTGCCAACAGTGCACAAACGTCATTGGAAAGAGTAGGAGAGCAGTGGGACTGTGCCTGAATGGGATTGAGTTGTTCACAGCCCAGCATTTAATTAATCCTAATAAATAACAATAAAATGTGATAATCACAGAAATAAATCTGTGCTGTGAAGCTCCTGCCTCCGGCAGCGGTCTAGTTTAGCTGATCATTTATAGCGTGGCTGATGGTGCAGAGGCTGGAAGGTGATGTCTGGAACATGAGATGCTAGGGCCAGACCAGTTTGCCTCCTTGCCTAACCTCAGGCAAAAAGATCTGGGGAGCTTTTGCACCCCAAATGAGTTATTTCAAGCTGATTTCCAGCTGGTTTAACCTATAGCAGGGTTATAAAGCTAGTGGGGAAGGGATTGCTTCAAAATCCAGTGTCTGCGAAGGAAATGAAAAGACATCTGAAGATGCTTGATGGTGGGCCAATGCCGTGGTGCAACGTGTGTGAAATTCCATCAGTTTGGATTTGGGAAGCTGATTTCTCTAAGGTGAGCACAATGAAGGAAGTGGTGGTGGAAGGAGAAGTGAGCTTGGTCACAACCCCAGGTTGGGCCATCAAGTTGAATGGGGTGAGCCGGGCTTAGCCCCCTCTCTGCCTCCCCATGATGGAGCTTGTACCCTGCTAAGTGCAAAGCAAGCAGCGATCAGGTCGGTGATTTCACTGTGCTCTTTTCAGTTCTAATTAACATGATTCATGGCTTGTGTGTCCTGCTGGGTTGAGGCAATCTGTGCTCTCCAGCCCAGCCCTCTGGAACACCAGCGATCTGCATTGAGAGGCAACCAAAAAGTGCTGTGTGCCAATTAGTACACTTGAGTAATTAAAAACCTCCTTCCCCCCACTGCTGGGCCACCTCCTCTCCCGTCATTTTCTGTGTGCAAACTCAGGAAAGCAGAGAGAGGGATTTAGGAGTTCATTGTCATTGCTGTGTGCTATGTGTGTCCATGCCAAAAAACATGGGGGGTCCCTGTGGGAAGCGGTCAGGGCGCACAGTTTTGGCACCCTGTTGCTAGTTCATTCTGATACTCAACAGTGGTGGCTGCAGTTTGGTGGTGGGCTCTTTGGGAGCAGATCTGTGCCTATAAAACATCCTGCTCACGCTTATTTTATCCCCACTGAGGGCTCTGTTGGCGTTTATAGCCCTGTTCATCTTTGTGCTTGCATTACCTAAGTTGGGCAGAAACCTGATGGCGGTATTTTCCCACTTCCAGTTTCTTTGACTGGTGTCCCTGCAGCCAGGTTGGATGTGAGGTGCACCCATGGAGCCCTTGCATGGGATGAGGAGGGTACAGGCATGAGGACTTTGGCTGTGGGGAAGAGCAGCCAGTCCCTAAAGGACCGGCTTGCTTGTAGAGGGCAGATAGCAAACCCAAGAAACTTTGGCTGCTGGAGATGTTGAGACAGGTAAGGAAGATGTATGCTGATAAGTGTCACCTTTGCACGGCTCATGCAACTGTCTTAAAATGCCCAAACTCCATCACTTGTGGTCATTTGAGTGGCAGCAGGGTCTGGTGTAGTGTTTATCAGGAGCTACATCTCTCTGCAAACCATTACTAGCTGATGCAGGAGTCAAGTGTTAGCAGCATCTCCAGAAGGAGAAACCCTGAGGCTTGCGGTTTGGTTTAGCACAAGAGGAGCAGCAGAAAGAGGGAGAGCAGCAGCATCTCCTCCTTGTGCTGACAGGCAGCAGTTTTTCATCCTCCTGGAGGAGAAGGCCTTGCCTTCTGAGCAGGAATGTAACAAGGATTAAGGATCTTGAGGGAGAAAATTACCTCATCTGTGCTTAATTGTTTTTACATCATCTTTTTGGAGGCAAGAACTGCTTTCTGGCACCCCAAGGACCTCTCACTCCCCTCCCTCCTTGGCACATTATGGGGAGAGAGCCTTCAGTGAGGTGAAGGAAGCATCTCAAGGCTTTGCTCCTTGCCAGGAACAGGGTGGGAAGGCGGGAGGCTGCAGGCTCGGTAGTGGGTTTGCTCTCCACCCGTGCTTGGAGCCCAGCTTCCCATCCAAAGCCAAAGGTTTTCCGCTCGGCTGCCTATGTGCAGGAGAGAAGAGCTTCCCATCCTGGTTTCTGGAGAGGGGAGCTGCTGGAGGAGGGAATGGGGAGCAGATGGAAGGGCTGGAAGAGCATCAGGTCGCTGCGGCAAGCCTCGGCCGCGGGGATCCCATCCGGCACGTAGGCGAGGAGGAGGAGGGTTTAGCGCAGTGTTTGGAAACAGCCTGGGCAGAAGCACAACCCACCACCCTCTACACCGCACAGCAAACCCAAAGGTCAAAGTGTGTCTTCCCCAGGAGCTCTTTCTGTGCTTTATTATATATATTTTAGCTCAGGAGCTTGAAAGGAGGGAAGAAAATAAAACAACAACGTCAAGCTTGCCCATCCCAGGGACAGAGAAGTGTGTCTGAGTGATAAGAAGAGATTGTGACTGGGTGCTGTGAAGGGCAAAAGCACTTATTTCACTGTTGCCTCATGCGTTACCTCAGCCCCGTTGCTTTTCAAAAGCACTTTAAATGCTCATATGATAGAGGGAATGCTTGGATTGCACACTGTCTGGCTCCATTATTATCCGGGGATCTCCAAACTGATGCATTTCGCAGCAAATGCTGCTCTCTGCCACCACAGGAGCCTATTTCATGGCCTTGCAATGAGCTCAGCACCAAATACCCACTGCATTGAGCCCCATAGGTTTGAGTTCCCAGCAGAGTTGAGGTTCAGAGTACACGATGCAATAATCATCCTCTGAGATGAAACCTCAAGGTTTGCTCAACTTGAGCAACTGAACTCTTCAGATTTGCTCCAGTTGTAGCAGAGCTGAAAACCAGAGCCAAGTTCTTGGTGTTCAGCCCAGGCTGAATCTATTGCCTCTTTTTATGTAGATAATAAAAATCTGCTCACATGTAATTTATTATTATCGTAATATCATTATGGAACAGCAGTAAAATTGTTTAATATCTCAGATGTTTTTCACACCGGAGAGGGAGGAGGATGGTGCAGTAGCTTGGATACTTGCCTAGCAGATCAGCAGGCACATCCTGGGCTGCAGACCACCCTTCTCACCTTGGGGACATCACCACACGGGGACCCGTCATCCTTAACCTCCAAATTGAACAGGCTTCCTAAGGAATTGGTGGAATCACCATCCCTGGAAGTGTTCCCAAACCGTGTAGATGAGGACCTTAGTGACATGGATTAGTGGTGGCCTTGGCAGTGCTGGAGAATGGTTGGACTTGATCATCTTGAAGGTCTTTTCTAACTGAGTCGATTCTTTGATCCTCTGTTGTGTGTGGAGGCTGAGTGGGTTATTTAGGCTTCTCCTGTCATTCTGGGGCCAAAGAGGCTTCATAAAGAAGCTGGGAGAGAGGAGACAGTTTGACCTACCACAGCCTGGCAGGAAGAGCCCATTAAGCCTCTTGCATTCATTGAGGTTACCCCGTGTGAGACCTCACAGAAGCTGCTGTGCTCTTTTTTGGTGCCTTTGAAGTTAATTTGCATCCAAGCCACTGCAAAAGTAATGAAGTAGATTGGGGAGAATATAAACAGTGGATCTTAGGCTGAGTGGTTTTATGCAGGGACATTATCCTCCGTCATTGCATCCAGCAAAGCGCAGCTAAACCCTAATGGCTCCATAATCCCAAACCTGCTCCATGGGAAGCAGGGGTTTGACTGCCTTGGGAAACGGCAGGTTTCTGCTGGGCCAGCAGACAGGCTGCAGGGCTTCTGCTCCTCACTCATCTGGAGATGATTTGTGGACATAGAGGATTCAAACCTTGCTTGGGGACGTGAGGATGGAGGGTTACAGGCTGGTGGAGACCTTCAAGGGAAACAAGAGTGGCCTCTGCTAATGTGGACATTAATCATCTCCTTCAGGAGCAAAGAATCATCTTGGTCTGCACCGTGTTGTAGACTAAGTTGTTCAATAAAGCTGGAGAGAGAATTTCCACCTCCAAAGCATCACTTGATAAGGGAAATGCTTAGCTGGGATAAGGTGCAGTAAGCGAGGGAGATGCAATGATGCAGATGACGGGTAGGGAAGGAAGAGCTGATGAGGGAGAAGTGGTAGGAAGCAAAAGCTTCCCCTTTAGAGATGTGATAGAGCTGGCTTTCTCCTCAGATAAATCTTCCTTGCTCCTTTGTGAAGCAGCCTGAGCTGCTTTCCTGGCTCCGCTTGGCATTTCTTAGCCTGACACAGGGATATTGGGGGTCTGAAAGAATGATAAGTGATGCTTTTGGGTAGGAGGAGCTATGCTGCATGCCCCCGGAAGCGTGGTTTGGGCTCAGGAAGGGGGTTTTAGCTCATCTCTAAGTTTGCAAAGGAGCAAATGGGAGCAGGGGAGTCTGTTGGTGGCCGGTACTGAATGGCAATGACCTCTTTCTGTCTGAAATCATTGTGAAGCTCTTGAGCAAATCTGTGGAGCCACCGGTTTAGATGGATATTGGTGCTCTGAGCAGGTAAAGTGCTGACATTGTCCTCTTTGGATATTGAAAACACTTGGTGTATGAAACTGCTGCTGGCAGCAAAGCTAAATATAGTGCCCAAAGGACCAGGAGGGGCTGGGGAAGGGAGGACAGAAGCTCACTGATGGGTCACCTCTTTGTTCTCCCCAGGTGCTCCGTGGACAACCGAGTCACCCGAGTGGCCTGGCTGAACCGCAGCAGCATCCTCTATGCCGGCAATGACAAGTGGTGCTTGGACCCTCGGGTGGTGCTCTTGGCCAACACCAAAACCCAGTACAGCATCCAGATCCAAGATGTGGATGTCTATGATGAAGGCCCCTACACCTGCTCTGTGCAGACAGACAATCACCCCAAGACATCACGTGTCCATCTCATCGTGCAAGGTAAGAGGAAAGGAGTTCATAAAGGGGTTGGGCTTGCTTTGATTCCTGTTCTTCCTTTTTGATCTGTTGTCTTCTCTTCCCGTTGCTCCTACTTTTAGCTTTTGAGACAACTTGGCTCAAACACAGAGGCTTGGAGAGCCCCAGTGAAGCTGGGTGGTGCATTTAGCCAGTTTTCCTGGAGTAGTCATGGAGGGCTGATACAGCTTCACCTCCTGAAGTAGTCCCTGGCAAACCCGTGATGCTGGTTGTTGTGATTTGATGTTGGGTTGTGTTTGTTTTCCATGCTGGAGGCAACGCTTGAAGTAAAACTTGTGTTGAGGGAATAGAGGGAGCTGGCAGATTTGTGTACTCTGTGGGGGTGTGTTTAAGCCTAGCAACAATATGTGTTTGTGTGTTGAAATTGTACTTCTGAGGAGGAGGAGAAACAGGAGGAAGGTTGGCATGGGGTGGCAGAGCTCTTGCGGCATCCTGCTGGTGCTGGTCCATGAGTGCTCATTGATGAGGGTGCACAATGCACGTATATACTCTTCGGCAAGCACGCAAGCATCTTGGGCTCTTAAGAGGGGACCTACATGTGTGGGCACACATGATGAGCAAGTAAATGACTGTTCATGCCACATCCATCCTGTGTCTGTGCTGCAGGACGCTGGGAAAGGAGGAGCCCACGTGGTGGGATGTCCGGGCTGCAGTGTGCTGCCTTGGGGAGGATTAATGGCAAGTTTCTAATCCCTTGCTAGCAAGCTGTTTTTCCTTTCTCCTTCCTCTGCCCCCTGGGCAGGAGCACTCTTAGCATGAGACACCAGCTTGAGTATTGGAATCTCGTCTGGGGCTAATTTTCAAATGCTGATGGCTGTATTGATTTGGAAACAAGCTGGGTTAAAAAGCCATTGGTCTTGTACGCAGAGTCAGGTTGAGCTCAACCACCGTCGATACGCCAGGCCCAAGCATTATTGGCAGCCTAATGAATAGAAGCGGGGGAAAACCCAAACCCAGGGCCTTTATTTCCCCCCCTTCCTCCCCCTTTCTGTTTTCTCTTTCCTCTCGGAGCAATCAAGCAAACTAAACAGAGCCAGACTTTCTCCATCTCCGTTAACTGTAGAGGGAAGAGGATGCATCACCAGCCCAGTTCCTTGCTCTTTATCTTGCAATCTGTTATTATCTGCCTGAGTTTCTTAAGCCAAAGTCGATCACCTGCAAGTTCTGAAGTTGCTATCAGATGCTGGGGTGATGCAGGACAATTCCTATCTGTTCTGTTCTGATTCCTGTTTCCTAAATTTCCCCTATCACCACACATCCAAGCCCATCCTTCCTGTGTCTCGCTGTATCATTAGGAAGAGATGTTTGAGTACTGGAGGAAAAGGTCGTTTTCTTAACTCCTTGCAGCAGTGCGCTTCAGTAGGATTCAGTGATGGGCTCAGTGCTATGTCCATGATGTACATCCTTACAGAAATACTGGCCTCCTAGTTCCAAAAGCTTGGCTCAACCAGCCCTTTCTTGGGTGGAAAGTGGAGGAGCAGGACATGAAGTTGAATATCATATCTAAGTAAAGGGAAGGCATAATGACCTCGATTAATATTTGGCTGGGGCACCAGGATTAACTCTTCTCCCATGGAAAGTGGACGCAATGAATATGCAATGTGGTATAACCCTGCCCTGAGTTTCCCCTTGCTGCACCAGGAAAGAGCCTGGGGGCACACAGAAGTGCTCCAGCCTCTCAGGATGCAATTAAATCATGCCCTGGGGCAGGCTGTGCTTTCCAAACAAGGAGCTCTTCCCCTTCCAACCAGGGTTTCAGCAGCCTGATGCTCTCCTAAGCAGGCATGATGGGTGCATATCAGCCAGGGTCTGGGAGCCCACATCCCATTCTGTGCATCCCTCCTTCTCCTAGAGTTTAAGGAATATCACTTTGAAACAGCCATGGATGGAGGGATTTAGAAGTTGGGGTTCGTATCTACCAAGGGCTGCTGGAGGAAGGGGTACTTTAGGGGGAAAGAGCAAAAATCAGCAGAGAGATAGGGGTTAGAAAAGGAGCTTCCCTTAGGGCGTGAGGGTTGGGGATGATGCCCCAAAGCAGAGGGAGGGAATGAGCTAGAAACCACCAGGAACTCAGGATGTCCACGCTGCAGCAAGGGGAGTGCCACACATTTTTTTCTAGGTTGACTGTATTGATGGCTGAGAGCCCAAAGTAGGTGGGTAGAAGGCACCTCAAGAGCTAATTTAGCCCATCCCTCCGCAGCAAGGCTGAGCCATCGCTGGCGAACACATGTGAAAGCTATTCTTGAAACTCTTTAACAAAGCAGGTTCTTCAGCCTCCCTTGACGATCTATTCTATTGCTTCACTACCTTTATAATTAGAAAATGTATAGCTAATATCCAACTTCAAACTTCTTTGTTGCAAGTGGAGTTTTTCTCAGCCTATCCCCAGAGGATACGGAGAACAATTGATCAGTGTCCTCTTTGTAACAACCTTTAGCTTTTGGGAAGGTTGTTATCGTGTTGCCACCTTTACTCTGAAAGGATCCAAGCCCCATTTCTCCCACCTTTCCTTGTCGGTCAGGCTTTCAGAAACACTTGTCAGTCTTGAAATCCTCGACAAAAGGCAAAAGGTGACTGCTTCCAGGAATAGCACGTTGGTGCATCTCTCCTTCCTGCTGCTTCTGTGCCAATGTGGGACAAATGAGCCCCGGGAACAAGACAACAGTCTCTTGGCATTGAATGCATCAAAGTTCAGACTTGCTATTTTGGGGACTGCTTTAAATGGGGTCAGGCTCAGTGTTGGTAAAGCCAAGTTGATGCAAGCCAGCAATAGAGCTGCACAAAGTCCAAGGAGGTTCTTAGCACCTGGAGCTCTCAGACTACAGTGAACAGCTCAGTGGGTGTCCATGAGTCTACAAGGTGGTCTCTGCCTGTCCTGCTTGCTCAGCACTCATTTCTTCTTAGGAGGAGTTGCCGTAAGGCCAGACAAAGCACAGGGAAGCAGCACTGCCCGTGTTTGCCTTGGAACCTGGGGTGAGTGAGGGGTTTGGGGGTGAAAATCCCAAAGGGACAAAGCCCAGGGAAGCCCCATTCACCATAGGCAAGCTTTGAACTTGGAGGCAGACAGAAATACAGAGTGAGAAAAAACACTCAGGCCCCACTGATGGCTGAGAAGTGATGCTTTCCCTTCCTCTCCTCTCCTGTATCCTGTCCTGGTCCTGCTTCTTGCCTCTGCAGCAGCATCTCAGGTGCAGCCTCCCCCTTCTCCTTGCTCCTTGCATGACACTTCAGCTATTGAAGCTCTTCTCTGGGTTCCTGGGTTTAAAAGAGAGAGGGCAGGGAGGAGGAGAAGGACAGTATCTGGAAAGCTCTTATTTGTATTGATAATAAGCCGTCTCCAGCGCGCGCCTTCAAAACTCCCACTGCCTTGTAAGATGCATTAAGGGAAGTTGGCCTTATCTCTGTGCTGGAAATGGACTTGGGGAAGGAGGCACAGTGCTGCCAGAGTTTAATCTCACTTAGGCATACAAATTTGCATGATAGAAAATGGTGGAATTTTAGTGCTTCCAAAGAAAGAAAGAAGGAGGGGAAAGAAAAGGCAGGCAACTGAGGGGTATTAGTGCTTTCTGCTGCTTTATCAGCTCCCCTCACCCTATCTGGCTCTTGCTGTTGTCACTGGAGCAACTAATCACCCCTCCCCTTTTGTTGGGGGTAAATGAGGTTTCCCACTCTTTCAAGGCCCAGGGTTAAGCTGCAAATCCCTGCCTTTATTAAGGAGTTAATTACCTGCTGCTGAAGTAAGGGGGCTGTGGGTGAAGGTGCTGGGGTGGCACTCCAGTGCTGGTGGCACCTCACCCCATGACAAAGCCACCCTGGGAGCATCACTGCCAAGGTGTGTGCTGGTGAGATAAAGCCACCGGTGGGGCTTTGTTTCAAGCCCCAAACTCTGCCCAATTAATTTTCCTTTGATGCCATAAGCCCCTTTCACTCAGGGGAGAATGAGGAGAACTTTTTGATGGCTCTATCCTGCCTTGCGTTGGAGTGCATGGGAATTGCCTGCCCTGCAAGGCAGAGTGGAGGGAGGCTGGGAGGAAGGGTCAGTCCCTGCAGTCACCATCACTCGGATCCAAAGGCCTCAAGGTGGCTTGTAGGGAAAACAGACTGGATGGGGATGCATTGCTTTGCCTGGTTTTTACTGGAGATGCTTCCTAACCGCGTTCCACCCATGAGCTTGTCCATCACTAATGGAGCTGGGGGATCACCCACAAGGCTGATCCTGTGTCCCCTGCACTGCCAAAGCCACAATGGGATGAGAAGGTGCAGAGGGATTCGCACAGTGCTCTTTGGTAACTCAGTTTAGAAGTTGGACACATGCTGCCGAGGATGAATCCCAGTAGAAACTACAGCTTCTGGCATGGGTTTTTCAGGTGCATCCACACCTTTTTGCCCATGACAGCAGCTTTTTTTTCTAGAAGCAAAAGCAGGTTTAGCTAGTGACTTCTAAAAGGCATGTGGAGAGCTGGGAGAGCCTCCCCAAATGGGTGGAGGGGAGGAAACCAGAAGCACGAAGTGGAAATCCTCCCTCGCTTCGCCCGCGCTCTCGGCTCCAGTGACTGATGCGTTCCTTCCCGTCTCCCTTTGTTGCTAATCGCCACCCGTCCGTCAAAGCATCTTTTCCTTTTGTAGCAGAACTGTCGTGGAGGACTGAACGTCTCCCACGCTCTCTCCCGCACCGTCCTAGTTGTCTTTGTATCCCTGCTTTGCTGTCCCCATAAGAAGCATCTCTGCAGGTCCCACATCCGTTGCTGCCCCCGTATCTCTCCGTCTCCCCCCTAAGATTGCCAGCTTCGTCTTCTCCATCAGCCCAGCCTGTGGGTTTAACCCACTGATGTTCTTCTCCATGTGGCCTTCTGGAGGCTCCCCCCCATTCCCCCCAAGCCACTTGACCTCTTTGCAAATCAATTTAACATCTGTGAGGCAGAGATAATAATTGTCACCTCCTTCACAGGGGGGTTGATGAGGATTAATTCATTAATGTCGACAGAGGTCTTTGAAGATGGAATGTGCTATCTGAGAGCTAAACGTTATTATTAATTAGCAATTATATGGTGGGGTGGGAAGGGGGGGAAACCAGGGACTCCAGAGCCTGGGCTGGAGCACTTTGGGCTGCCCCAGTTCCATGCTGCTGGTGGAGGGATCCAGCACACTGCATTCCCCTGGGGAACATGACCCACTTGTGCTGCAGTCTCCTCCTTCCTGGAGTGTAGATGGGAGCCCCAGTGATGAAAGGGGAGGGATGGGGAGGTGAACAGTGCTCGAGTGTGTTGACATCGTCCTCAATAGGAAGAGAAGCAATAGGGTGGTGAGGCACTACGCAGGTTGCCCAAAGAAGTGGTAAATGCCCCATCCCTGGCAGTGTTCAAGGCCAGGTTGGACAGGGCTTGGAGCAACCTGCTCTAGTGGAAGATGTCCCTGCCCATGGCAGGGGTTTGGAGCTGCATGAGTTTAAGGTCCTTTACAACCCAAATCATTCCATGATTAGGTTAGGTTGGTTGGGGACAGAGGGCATCCTCCGTGCTTGCCTGTCATCCCAGACCCAGGGGAGGATGTAGCCCATTTCCAAGGAGAAATAATTGCCAGGAGAATGGAGGAAGGGGAAAGAAGAACCGGTGATTCATAGGATGCACAGAGCGCTTCATTTCCTTTGTGGTTTCCTTTCTTGTGTACACCAACGCTGTAGCCAATTTCTATTTCTCTCCCCCAGTGAAGTGCTGATGCTGTCATCCAGTGTATTGTGAGGTCTTTTTACTGGGACAGCATAATGGTGCCCACTGCGGTCATTTCCACCTCTGGTACCCCTATGGCTCCTTTATTTCCATCCTCCTCATGTCCAGCTGCTTGCGCTATTGTGGCAGGGCATGTAACTCTCTTTGCTAGTCCCTCAGAGGTGCTCAGAGCCATGGAGGTCACCTTCTGATCACTCCTCTTGTAGAGAAAAAGAGCCTTTCTGAAAGCTTGAGCTCCCTTTAGCCCTGTTGACCCATCCTCTCTGAAGGCTTTCAGGGAGAGGTCACTGCATCACCCGGAGCCATTCAGTGGTGACTGCACTAATCTCTCTTCTGTAGAGAGGGTGCAAGTGGGAGGCCAGTTGTTGGCCAGACTCAAGTTGTATGTGGGATTTGTGTTCATCCCCTGTGTGATGGAACTTTGAACTACACCTCTGGGATGCACGTTGTATACAAGGGATGTAGGGACAGGACAAGGGGAATGGCTTTAATGTGCCAGAGGGGAGATTGAGATGAGCTCTCTCTCTCTTAAGGGCCCTTCCAACCCAAACCAGCCTGTGACTGTATGATCTCCCCATTACCACATCTGGTTTCCAGAGTTGTTAGGCATGTTGGAAGCGGGGGGGGGATATTGAGGTCACTGCAGTTTAATGTTACTGCAGTCATCTCTTTTGTTTTACTACATTAAAACATTTGTGGTGGAACGGTTGGACCACTGTGATGCGATAACGGTACCTTAATGGTATTGTCACCATGGCAACCCTAATGGCAGCTCAATAACATTATTGCAATTTAATCTGATGACAATAAAATTAAGGGGAGAACGGTGAGACCTCACCAATGGAATGTTACTACAGTAACAGCGTTGTTATCACTGTCGCGGGAGCAGAGTCAACTCGTTGTAGTGTAACATTAGTACCGGCACGTTGTTACTACAGTAACACGGAGCATCCCAATGTCCCTTTAGGGGATGGGAGGAGGTGGTACCAGTGTGTTAGTGCTACACCTACCCCAGGGCTGTCAGCACAGGAAGGTCATGCTAGTGGCAGGTTGCTTTATCCATCTAATTCCACAATTGTGATGTTTTTAGGGACTTATTCCTCCTTCTGCCGTTGCCGGAGCGTTTTGGAGCAGGTCTGTTGCTTTAGCAGCAGTACTCTGCAGGGAAGGATTGAAAGCACTGCCTCCATCTAGTTCCAGATCCTTCTGCCCGGCGTTTTATAGCATGTGGCTGTTATGGAGTGATAACGTTTTATATTTATATGTCATCTTTCATCGTGAAGGATCCCAGCACAAGCTACAAATTATTGCAGTGCTGCAGGGCCAGCCTGGGAACACGGCATACAAGAGGAGGGATTTCATCCAAGGGCACGAGAGCTCATTTCGCTGCCCTGAAGCCAGCTGAGCACCAATACCAGTGCAAGTGAGGGTCTCCTTTGAGGATAGGATTTATCCAGAGCCCCCAAACTTTGTGAGAGGGGTCTTGGTGCATCCCAAGGTTTGCGCATCCCACTGTTGCTTGAGTGGGCATAGGGAAAAGTCCCCACTTCCCAGCTTGTGTTTAGGGCTGGACAATCATAGCAGAGGTGATGGAGTAGGCAGAGAGTGAGCATTACTGCTGCAAAAGGCATTTATTACTGCAGTGCTGGTTGCAGGGACACTGCATCTCAGTATCAGCTTTCAAGCAGCCCCAGGCTTGCAAGTGGTAAGGTGGGACGTGGATCAAGCAACGTCTGGATGCTGGGGAGGGACTCTTCATCAGGGACAGTAGTGGTAGGACAAGGGGTGATGGGTTCAAAATGAAACAGGGGAAGTTCAGGTTGGTTATAAGGAAGAAGCTCATCCCTGTGAGGGTGCTGAGGTGCTGGCAGAGGGTGCCCAGAGAAGCTGTGGCTGCCCCATCCCTGGCAGTGTTTAAGGCCAGGTTGGACACAGGGGCTTGGAGCAAGCTGCTCCAGTGGAAGGTGTCCCTGCCCATGGCACGGGGCTGGAACTGGCTGAGCTTTAAGGTCCGATTCGTTCCCAACATCGTTGTGCCGTGCACGGGCTCGCTGCAGTTTTCTCCATCCTCCATGGGAGGGAGTCAGAGCTGCCACAAATCTGCGTCCAGCATCCCAGGCGCATCCCTCATCCTGCCTAGGCCCAGCATGCCAGGGATGCGCACCCTCCGTGCCACTTGCACCCCTGAATTAGCAGCACCCTGTTTGGCAGGCAGGGGCTTATCTTCTATTTGAGTTCCTGTGCCCCCTTCCAGCTTCTCAGGGGATCTCCATCCCTTGGACAGCTTGATGAATTTGAAACCCAAATTTGGGTGAGTTCTTTGTGTTTCACAAGCCCAGGCACCAGCCCCAGCTCAAATCTGGACCTGTTCAGTGAGGCAGCTGCTTGGCTTCCCTTGTGCGTCAGCATTTGATCTCTCTCCATGGGTATTTGGACTCTGACCACCACAGTAATTCCTTGTTTGTCCTTTAATAAAAGACCCCTGAGCCCTCTTGACACTGGAGCTGGAATTGGTGGGACCTGGGGCATCCTTCCTGCCAGCTCTTCATGGCAATCTGGTCCTGCATCCATCCTGCCAAACCAGCTCCTCCGAGAGTTACTTGTTTGAAAACACGAGCAGCGGCTCATCTCCCATTCAGTGTTTTCCCCCATCATTTGCTTTATTAAATATTGATTTTCTGTTTCATTATTAAACCTTAAGTCGTGAGCATAAATTCAGATTTGATACTTTAATCTGGCTCCTCTTTTTGGCCTTTAGAGCTGATTTTTCTTGCCAGTCCCACTGCAGGCAAGCCCAGAAGCCTGTTGCAGAGACTTGGGGAGTCAAAGAGCAGGAGCAGGGGCTCTTCCCAAGGGAGTTTGGTGGCATCCATGAGGATCCTGGCTTGAAATCCTGTATAGACAACGGGTGAGAAGAGTTGAAGCTTTTCAGGGATGTTTCAGGGCTAAAGGCCTCTCTGGTTTGTGATAGCATGGACAGATTGCAATCTGAAAGGGGAATTTAGGCTGGAGCCACTGCATGGGCAGAGCGGCAGTGAGGCATCCTTCCACATGCCCCACTCAGTTTGCTCCCGAGGCTTTTTGCTGCTTCACTTTGCCAAAATTGCCATGCTGAGGAGCCGTGCTGTCTGCCAAGGGAAGGAAGCCACAGATGGCAGTGCCTTGTCCTAAATGCATCCCTCCAAACACAGCTCCTGGGCGCTGCTGTACAAAGCTGCGCTTTTCCACCCTACAAATCCCCAGCGCAACCAGACGTTGGCCTCTGCCAAAGCTCCAGGCAAAGCCAGAGGGATGCCAGGCTTGAGGAAAACCATCAGCCAGGCAGGAGCGGTGCAGGTGACCACCAACATGCCCCTGAGAGCCAAGGTGGGTCACAGTGACCTGCACCGGCTGCGCCCCACTTGCCTCCCCTTCCCTATCAGCGAGCTGCACGCATCCAGCCGCTGCCAAAGCCCTTCCTGCCAGCAACCAGGTGTCTGAACATGTTTCCAGAGCCAAGATAACTCCACAGCCAAAAGGGAGGAGGGGGAAGCAGTGTGGCAGCGCTGGCAGGGTGAGGAGGATAACAAAAAGTAAGGAAAAAGAGGGGGAAAACAAGGCAGAGGGAGGCTTGCAAACGGCTTTTGGATCCCCATCCAAACAGGGCACGAAACCTGTGCCTGGTGCTGAGCAGTGATTTAAAAGCAGGCTCCCAGCGGCAGGGAACAAGGCAGAGGGGGAAGCAGATGTGAATACAATGCTGGAGATAAAGGAGAGGCCAAGGGAACAGCTGCTGAAGAGCCAGCCTGACCCTGCCATGTCCCATAGTGGGTTCCACGTGCTAGAAAACCTCCAGCAGATATCCATGAGCTTAAGGACAGGGCTGAAAGGGGTCACTGAGCCCCAGGGGAGAATGAAGGAGGGAATCAGGAGGTAAACGTGGTGTTTTCCATGCTCTTTTTGCTTGGATTTTGAAGGAGAGGTTGAAGTTTGGAACAGAGTTGTGTTGAAACATCAAGAGAGTTGGGGGCTCCTTTTCCTTTCTGTTCTAGTGCCACAATGGGAAGGAAAGAGATGTAGAAAAGAAGGAAGGGGAAGAGAAATTGGAAGTGCAGAACAAAAAGGCAAGGATCTTTGGAAACAAAGTGGAAATGTGGTCTTGAAATATTCTTGGTTTGGATTTTGGGGGTCTTTGGCTTGGAGGCTGAGAAACTGATGGTGTTAAATAGCAATGAGTCCCCTCTGCCTGTTCCTCAGCAATAACATGTCTTTACTCCTTAGACCAAGGTTGGAAACCTGGAAGAGCCCCACTGGGTGCAGATGGGAGGGTGAGGAGGTGTTCTTGTTCTAGGTGGACCCATACACTCATCTTGCCTGTCTGGGTTACCAGTCCCATCACATGGGAATGCCCAGAACCTTTCAGCTCTCCTTTCCCTGGGTAGCATCCAGTGTAAGACTGTGTTGAGGCAGTGAAGGTTGCAGCCCCTGTGCTGTTTTGCTGTCCTACACGACAGGTCTCATTGAGCCTCCTTCACTGCCAAACCCTCCCCATCATCAAACCCTACCCAGGGCTGCCCTTGCCTGGACCAGCCTTGAGACAAAGGGTCAACAGAGATGTCTTTGTGGTTTGCCCTCCTTGTAATCCCTCCTCCTCTCAGCTGCAGCCTTTGATCCTCCTCCTCTTTCGCAAACACTTTGCTCATGGAATTCAATCTTTCACGCAGTGTTTTCTTTCCCTATCTTCCCTTTTTTTGGCAGAGCCTGCCTGAAATGCTATTTTATTTTCCCTTGCTCCTTCAGCAGCAGGGCTATATAATTGATGGCCTCGCCAAGCTTTCTGAGCTGAACATTAAACCCTTCCTGCCTTGGCTCCGACCGGAGTTCATTACTTTCTGAAAAGCTTCGTTGTCTGTTTGTGCTCAGATGATTGTTGTTGTGGAAGGGAGGATATTGTCAGCAGAGAGAGAGGAGGAGGAGGAGGAGGAGGGGCTGGATTTGGCCAGGGCTGCTTTGTAATGAAATCCTCTTTTTTTTTTTAGCACATTTTCGAGTGGGAAAAAGCCTCTTTTAGCAGAACCAAAATACCGGCATCCTCCCGAAAGCAGGAGCACAAAGCTCAGACCTATGGGTGGTTTGGG
>JAOEHY010035061.1:0-11980 GCA_025447955.1 Psilopsiagon aurifrons | reverse complement strand
AGAGACCCCCCCCCCATCACTCACCAGCCGGCCATGATGTACTTTAGGATGATGCCGGAGCCCTCCAGGCTGCCTCTGACCACGAGCAGGGCGCTGCTGCAGCCGAAGAGCAGGGTGACAGCGCGGCATTCCAGCCGGGAGATGGTCTGCCCGTCCAGGAAGCGGGCGCCCGCTCCATGCCCGGCATAGCTGCAGGGAGAAACCACCCCTGGGTGAGCGCTGGTGTCACCTCATACCCCACAGGGTGGCCCCAAGCTGCCCCAGTGCTGCTCACATGTAGAGGTCGTGCTCCAGGAGGGCCGCCTGCATCTGCTCGGGGCTTGGGACTGCTCCTGTCACCCCCTTCCAGCCGGGCTCGCTGTGGGAATGGTGGTGAGAAGGGCTGGGGGGGGGGCACAGACCAAACCCCCAACCCCTGCAGCCCTACTTGAGCTGTTCACCCACCTCTCAAACCAGCCCCTGAACCGCTCCTCGGTGCCCTTGAGGTTGCTGTGCGGGTTGAGGACGTAGAAGGTGCTGCTGGGGTTCACACCGCGGCTCAGCACCGACCCCGTGTGCTGCAGGAGGGGGAACACGGGTGGGCCAAGGGTAAGGTTTGGGCAATGCCCCCCCAATCCCAGGGCTGGGCTACGTGGGGTCCACCCCATCCTCTCACCTTCTGTGCCAGGGAGTAGCTGAGCAGGAAGCGCAGGGAAGGGAGCCTGGTGACGGGCACAGCCTTGAGGCACCCCATGCTCTCCCAGGGCAGCTTCTGCAGGTGCTGGGAGAGGAGGAGGAAGGTTTGAGGGAGGCGGGAGAGGCAGGAGGAGGTGATGCAGGGCAGGGCTCTCACCTTATCCAGAACCAGGACGAGGGAGCTGCTGCTGCGCTTGGCGCAGGCTTTCCGCTTCTCCACTGCCTCCTGCAAGAGGAGCTGAGCCCGGCGGGGCTGTGCTGAGCAGAGGCTGAAGGCCACGGCTTGAACATCACAGGGGGAGAGGAGGGGAGCAGCGTTCAGCAGTGCCTGCAGGGAGGAAGAAGAGGGTGAGAGCAGGGGCCAGGTAAGGGCTCAGCTCCCCGGACTCCTGCCCCAGCCCAGCACCTTGAGCAGGGTGGGATCCGTGTCCCTCCAGCCACAGTGGAGGAGCTGAAGGTGCAACCGGGCCGCTTCCTCTGCCAGAGTGGGCTCGGGGCTGGTGGGCAGCAGGACCCCCCTCCAGCAGCCCAGGACCTGCAGCTCCAGGGTCTCGATGAGGCTCTGCAAGAGGTCAGAGTCACCGGGGGGGGGGGGTCTGGATCCCAAACTCTGTCCAAAATACCCCCCAAAGGGTGGATTTCTCCCCACCTTCATCCTGCGGTCCAGCTCGAAACGGCGCAGCCACCAATCCTGCTTGTCTGTGCAGGCATTGGCTTCCTTCTGCTCCTTCTGGATGGTGTCAAAGTCTCTCAGCACTGAGCGCAGTGGGGCCTGGAGGAGGAAGGGAGCAGTGACCCGAGCCCCTGGCGTGGGGGGGCTGCCCCTGTCCCATCCCCACCCTCACCTTGGTGAGTGCTGTGGGGATGCGGATGGTCACAGGGGTGCTGCCCTTCTCCAGCCGTGTCAGCAGCAGCGTGTCCCCTATGGAGCCAGGCTGGGGGCTGGCGAGGGTCAACATGCACACCGTCACCCCTAGGGCATAAGGACAGCACCCAGGTGTCACCCAGCACCCTCCTGGGCAATGAGTTCCCTGCTTCACTGGACTCACGCTGGCTCTTACCACTGGGGATCTGTTGCAGCTGCATCCCAAACCTGTCCCGTTCCTCAGGCCCCAGCCCTGTGGAGCTGAACATGAAGAGCCTCTCGAGCTCAGCGAGGTGCTGGCTGCGCTGGGCAGTGCTCCCCTCCTGCAGGCACAGCCCCTTGAGCTGCTCGGCCACGTCCCCCACTGACTTCTTCTCTTTGCTGAGGAGAAGAAGACACTCAGGAGGGGAATAACCACCCCAAAAGGGTGAGCGCCCCTTCTCCGTGATGCTCTGAGAGTGAAGGGAGGGACACCGAGGGCCTCACTGGATCTTCCTGTGGAAGACATCGAGCAGCTGGTGGCGGGTGGTGATGGAGAGAGACTCGGAGAGCAGGTATGCAGTGGAGAGGGGGTCCCGGCTGCCCGTGGCCAGAGCCAGGAGCTGGCAGAGCTGGCTGTGCAGGGTGCTGGGAGGGCAGTGGCTGATGCAGTTAGAAGCATCCTTCAGGAGCTTGAGGACTGCGTCCAGGGAGGAGACATCTGGAAGGGACAAAGCAGGAAGAGCCCAGGGCAGGATCAGTGATGGAGCCCTCAGCAACGAGCACCAAGTGGTGGCGAGGGGAGCAGAGGGCACAGAGGGGGTGCTCCCAGCACAGCTCCCAGTTGATGCCCAGCATCACACGTGCAGGGAGCTCACAGAGCAGCCTGATGCCCCCCCCCAGGCACTCACCCACTTCCCCTCCTTAGGAAATGGCAAGGAACTGGGATGAAAACCCCACTGTGGGTCAAGATAAAGGCATGGATGGGGAGCAGCCCCTCCCATTCCTCCTCCTCCTCAGCTCTTTCACCCTCTGCCTGCAGTTTTTACCCCTTCTGAGTATGGTTTTGCACAGCTGCCACCAACTCCCACAGGCTCAGCTTCAGCTGTCGCCTCCAGCACCCAAACTTCGCCATCACACTGTGCCGGGTGCTCACCACCACCCATGGGCAGGGTCCCTTCTGGGTGCACTGTGTCCCTCCTGCCCCGGCACTGCTCTGCCAGGACATCCTCAGCAGCCTCTTGTTGCTTGTGTTTCCTGCCTGCACCTTCCTGCCTGCGCTGAGGCTGCTGCCTCCTGCCTGTGGGGAGAGACAGAGAGGTTTGGTCCCTGGGACTGATGGGGACAACCCACTGCAAGTGCATAGTGGGGCATGAAAGCAACACCCCCCCAAATCCTGGGGCAGCCCAGCTCACCTGGGGCTCTGGCTTCTTCCTCAGAGTCCTGCAATACCTCAAAGCTGATCTGAAGCTCTTCCTCCCTCTTCTCCTCTGCCTCTGTGGCCCTGGGAAGCTCCCACTCCTCCTCTGCTCTCTTGCTGGCAGCCCTGGGGGGCACCCGCTCCTTCCTGTCCTCCGCAGCCCCGGCCCTGCGGGTGCCTGGCCGCCCTCTGCGGGGTTGGGCACAGCTCCTGCGGGTGCTGAGCCCCTGCGAGCTCCCCTTGGACCTTGTGGGCCGTGGCGAGTGAGCTCTCCGGGGGCAAGAGGGCTTGCGGGATGCTGTGGGGGGGTCCCCTGCTGCAGGAGCCTCCAGGTCACTGTCATCACTGAATGTCACCTGAAGCAGAGGGACGATGGGTGCTGGGGTTGGTGCTGAGCACATGGAGCTGCCCCTCACCTCCTTCCCCACTCACCTGCAGGCGGGTCTTGACTCTCCCCAGCACTCTGGGTGCTCGCAGGAGCTGGGACTTGCTGCTTGGGGGGGAGGACTCGCTGAAGATGGTGAAGGGGGTCCTGGGGCCGGGGGCTGCGCGGGCCTTAGAGGGGGGTTGCGCTCTCTGAAGTGGGGTGCAGGGCACCGTCACCGGCCGGATGATGATGGGGGGCACCTCCGTGTCCAGGTCACCCAGAGCAAACACGTCCTCGGTGCTTGGCACAGCCGACGGCTTTGTCCTTCGGCTCTTCCTCAATCTGGGCTTGGGCACGGCAGCGGCCAAGGTTGTCTTCTCCTTCCTCCTTTGGGGTTGAGCCTTGGCTGTCTTGAGGGCCTGGGGTACAGCCACCACTTCAGGCTCTGTTGGAGTCGCTGTGGGCAGCTGCTGGCTCCATGAGCTGGCAAAGAAGGCATCCATGGAGTCACCGTGGCTAAAGGCGGCCGTGGCTTTGGCGAGGAGCAGAGTGGCCCTGGAGACCTCCAGGCTGGGCACGTGGGGTCTGCAGGACGCCAAGAACTTCAACCCTGGCTCCAGCTCCTCCACCAGGTGGGGGGTGGTCAGGCTCTGCAGGGCCAGTGTGCCATAGCACGAGGCCACCAGATCGTGCAGCAGCTCCAGTGCAGGCGGCTCCTGCCTGGTGGAGGTGTCCCTCAGCTTCTCCTGCAGCACCGTGGAGAAGCGGGCGGCCACGGCGGTGCAGCGCGGCACCACGGCACGGAGCAGAGGCAGCGCCTTGGCCGTGCTGCCCACTGCCAGCTCAGCCTGGCCACAGGAGAGGAGCCAGCGCAGGCAGAGGGCAGAGAGGCAGAGGTCGGAGCAGAGGCAGCAGGAGCAGGCTGTGGGGTGGGTGAGGAAGGCCAGCCTCTTCCTCCTCGCAGGCTTCAGCTCCGGGGAGGCAGTGAGAGCATCCACCTGCCCTGGCCCGCTCACTGTGGCCACAAATGCCAGTGTGGGGCCCTTCAGGAAACCTTCCTCTTCCCCAGGGGGCTCGGAGGTGGGGTCCTGCTTCTTCTTGGCCTCTGGTTTGCCCTTCCTGGGCCGGATGTTCATGTGGCCTCGTTGCTCTTTGCTGGTTGTCGACTCTGCAGGTGGAGAGGATGGTTCTTTGGGTCCTGCCTGCTCAGCCCTGACCCCCACAGCCCGAGGACGGGTGCAGAAGCCAGAGCCAATGATGCTGCTTTCCCCAGCTACGCCTTTAGTGTCTGGAGGAGTCACTGGATGAGCCAAAACACAGCTCAGAGTCACCTCCCACCTCTGCACCCGTGATTACAGGGAGCACCTGCACAAGGCAGATCTTTCTGGAGCTGCCCAGGCTTGGGGCTCACCTCCACTGCTCCCCTCCAGCCCAGGGCAAGGACTCACCACTGTCAGGCTCCAGGATGAAGAGAGCCTGCTGCAGGTCCAAGTGGCTCAGCTCCAGCTCGCTCTGCTGCAGCTCCAGCTGGGCCTTCAGCACCAGGAAGGAAGTAGACCTACAGGAGAAAACCAGCCCTCAAGGGACCCCCAACAGCCCTCAGGGGAGCCCCCCCCCCCCAACAGCTCTCACTCCATCCCTAGGGCAGTGTGGGAGGGAAGCTGATGGGCAGTGAGGATTGAGCCTGCATCTGACAAGATGAATTCATGGAATAACGTTCCCCAAAGCAGATGCTTGCTCCAGACCAAGCTGAGAAGGTGCCAAACCCTCCCACCAGAGCCAGTTACCCACCAAAGGGACACGGACACCAACATCCCCTGTGGGCACAGGGCAGCTCATCCCTAATCAAGCATCCCCTAAGCCCAGGGCCAGGCTGTTCTGCCCTCCATGGTGAGCTCACCACCGTGTGGCCTGCAGTTTCATGGCCAGCTTGACGGCCTCCAAGCAGAAGGCTTTGGCCTTACACACCACCTCCAACCTGCTGAGGAGGGCCACGAGGTGCTCCGAGCAGGAGAGCACATCAGCCAGCACTTGCCACTTCAGCAGCAGATTGTCCCCTGCAAGGTAGGACATGAAGGTGACCAGAGCTGCTCCTCACAGAGGCAGGGAAGGAGCCCACCTCTCCGTGGAGGAGCAGCTGGGCTGTGGTCCACAGGAGTAACCAACTGACCATAATCCACAAACTGGCCATCAGATGCTGTTGGTTGACATCCCAGCACGCTGCTGCCCATCAGCAGGAGGATGATGCTGCGGAAGAGCTTCTGGGCTTCAACAAGAGCTGTCTCAGGTGTCTTCCACCCTGTGTGAGGGCAGCCCTGGGTATCAGCACCAAGACCCTCCCCAGCCCTAGCAAATCCCCTCTATTCACCCCAAACAGGGTGGTTTGGAGCAGCCCGGAGGTAAAACACGTGCATGGTGCTTTGCCCATGGTCCCTGTCAGCCTGGCGCTCAGCAGGAGGGTTTAAACATCCCCCAGCAGCTCACCTTGCTCGAAGATCTGCTGCCGGAGCTCCAGCGAGAGGTGGGCAAGGGGGAGGCTCAGGTAGGTGGCCACGAGCTGCAGGACCTGGGCTCGCAGCAGGTACCAGACCTTGGTGACTTTTTGCAGAGCCATGTTCTGGAGCACCTTCAGCAACAGGGAAAGACCCTCTTCAATCTGCAGAGAGAAAAAGAGTCACCATTTGCAGGCAAGGGCAGCTCCATGCCCAAAGTCCCTACTCACAGGTATTGAGATAGAGCTCAAAGAAACATAGAATGGTTTGGGTTGGAAGTGACTTTAAGATCAGCCAGTTCCAACCCCTGCCGCAGGCAGGGACCCCTTCCACTGGAGCAGCTCCAAGCCCCTGTGTCCAACCTGGCCTTGAACACTGCCAGGGATGGGGCAGCCACAGCTTCTCCGGGCACCCTGTGCCAGCGCCTCAGCACCCTCACAGGGCAGAGCTTCTTTCTTATCTCCAACCTGAACTTCCCCTGTTTCAGTTTGAACCCATCACCCTTCGTCCTGATACAGTCCCCGATAAAGGTCCCTCTCCAGCATCCTTGTAGCCCCCTTCAGACACAGGAAGCTGCTCTGGGGTCTCCATGCAGCTTCTCTTCTCCAGGCTGAACAGCCCCAGTGTTCTCAGCCTGGCTCCTATGGGAGCTGCTCCAGTCCCTGATCACCCCCATGGCTTCCTCTGGACTTGCTCCAACAGCTCCATATCCTTACGCTGAAGACACAGCAGCTACTGCAGCCTCCTCCTGGCCTCCAACACTGCTCTCCCAAGGCAGAGGAGGCCTTGCAGGAGCTCACCTGGCGGGTGACACAGCACAGGTGGCTGCGCAGCAGGAGGCAGTTCTGCTGCAGCACCACGTAGGAACTGTCGCTGCTGTCGGCCTTCTGCAGGCAGGACTCTGTCTCCTCCAGGAAAAGCTGGAAAACAGCCCGGCAGCATGGGGGCTGCAGCCACAGGTAAGCCTGGGCTCAACCCATGGCCCCTTCCCTCCCTGCCCCCCTTACCTGGGCATAGCTGGGGCATTCCAGCTGGAAGAGCAGGCTGGTGACCTGGCACAGGGCACTGGCTGTGCCCAGGCTGTCTCCAAGTGCACTGCACAGGGCTTTGATCAGGAGGTAGCTCTCCAGGGCTTGCAAGGGCTGTGGGCACAGAACACCCCAAGGACACTCAGAGACCACCTCAGAGGGGCTCTGTGAGCCTGGGGAGGCTGATGTCCCACTGCCTCCTCCCCAGCAGCCTTACCTTGGCCATCAGCTTGTAGAGAGCTGCCAGAAGGCGCAGGGAGGCTACAGTCTGCTCAGGGCTGCGCACAGCTGGGATGCCTGCTGTTGCCAGGAGCTGCTTCCACAAGGCAAAGGCATCATCCAGGTTTTTGGACAGAGCTAAGAGTACAACGCAGGTCTGAGTCACCTTCATCTCAAACCAGGTGCTTCCAGACAAAGCCTCTTCAGCCCAAACCCGCCAGTGTCCTCACCAGTCTCTGTCTCCAGATTGAAGGAGATGCCATCATACAGAAACTCTTCCCCCAGCAGCCTGCCTTCGTAGTTGAGATCATTGGGCTCAAAGTCGTCTGTGTTCCTCAGCCCTTGAGCTTTGGCTCTTTGCTCCCTCTCTATGTTCTGCAGAGGGGGAGAAGGCAGCATGTTAGGAGACACCAGCAGGCTTTCCAGCAGGGTCTGGGTGGCTTTTGGTAGCCCTGGTGCAAAGCTGAGCATTGCCAGCAAGGCTGAGGAGAGCACCTGACACATGCATGGAGCCCCGGGGCATTTCCAGATCCAGATCTGGATCCATTTTGGCATCCCACAGCCCCCACCCACCTTCTCCAGCTTAGACTCCAGGCTGCAGATGTAGAGCCAGAGCAGAGCCTGCGCCCGGTCATCGAGGAGCTGGTCCCAGTTCTGGGTGCTCCTGGGCACCAGCTCCAGCAGCCTCAAGGCTTCCTGGACAGAGTCCAGCGAGGAGCTGCCAGAGAGAGGGGTTAGAAACTGCCTTCAGCCCACAGAACCCCCGAAGCATTTGAGCTGAAGGACCCCAAACAGTGCAGAGTCAGAGCAGTAACACTCCAGATCCTTAAAACTTCTCTTGAGGGCCCCCAAATGCTCCTTCGAGGCTCTCAGGTACCCTGACAGATGAGTCCAGCATCCCGGTGTGTACCCACCAGTCTGTCTGCTGGGAGTAGCTGTGGTAGCACAGCACTTGGGCCAGCTCGATGAGGCCAATGGCTCGCTCGTGCAGGCGGCCGCTCTCCAGCGAGCACAGCTCCAGGAGGTCGCATAGGACGTTGTAGCGCTCCTGCCCCGTGTCAGCTCGGAGGCTCTTGTAGGCCTTCAGCTCCGCAAACAGAAGGGTCACCATGGTCTCAGTGTCCAGGTTGGGCCCCTTCAAAACGTCCTTTAGGGTCCTAGGGGAAATGGGAGCTGCAGGGGGGTGTGGGGAGGAGGCCCGAGGCCCTGGGAGATGGGCTGAAGGGAGCAATGAGTGCAGGACCCTGATGTGGGTGCCGAAGGTCAGGTGGCCTCAGCAGCGTGGAAGAGGGAGTGATGCTGATCTGTTATGGTCCTCTTATGCCCCTGGGTGCCAGGGATGCAGCCAAGACTCTCATTTACACACCAAATAGAGCAGGATGAGAAAGCAGCTGCCCCCACTGTGACCACAGCCAGGAATTTGCCTCCAGCCTCACCTCCATTTATCAAAGTATAAATTGGGCACTTCAGCTTCCTGATGAGGATATGACCCCACCAAGTACAGGGGCTTGATCCCCCCCTCCCCAGAGCAGGGACACCTCTTGGGTAAGATTTGTGCCTCGACTATGATGGATGACACCCAATGAAACTAACTTCAGTGAATTTCCATGTGCTCTAACTTGTTTTCCTATTCAGTTAATTGTTGGCTAGTTTGAATTTTAGCTGTAATGCAGTCAATGAATTCATCAATGGCAATTCCAAATCTGTATTCCTGTGCATTCCTGTGATGGGATTTAGAGTGTTGAACTGGTTACGTGAGACACGAAGCCCTCAGCCTCTCTGACCCCTGGGACTGGCTGGGGCTCTGCACACTGCAGCGGTCTCACAGGGAGAAGCACCACCACAGCCCCAGCATGGGGATGGCTTGGGACACCCACCCCAGCTCTTACCTTAAGCGCAGCTCCTTGTGCCCCTGCTTCCCAGCCTCGGATTTGACTCGGACCCAGAGGGAGATGGGCTCTGCCAGCAGGTCCCCAGCGCGGCCCCACAGTGCCAGCAGCCACTGCTGCACAGAGGCCAGGGCCCTCTCCAGCCAGCCCAGCTTGCGGTGGCTCTCGACCTGCAGCCTGAAGCACTTGTGCAGCTGCAGGGAGAGCACAGGGGACAGAATTCAGCATCCCGCAGGAGCAAACTCACTGTGGTCCATGTCCCATCCTCCCACTCCCTTCCCAGGCAAAGGGAAGAGCTCAGAGGCAGAGGAGGGAAGTGGAATTGTTCCACGAGCAAAAGCTGGTGCTATCCTCTCCTCGGCTCCCCTGCACTGGGACCAGAGTGCCCAGTTCAGCCCTGTTACTGCTGGAAGCACAGACGAGCACTCACCCTCTCTGGAGGTATCTCTGGACATGCATAGGCATCCAGTGCCTGCAGCCCCTTGCAGAGTGGCTCACAGATGGAGCTGGCTTCCTCGTGAAGGCTCTGGCTGTAGAAGATGTACGCCAGCTTGAAGGTGCATGACACTGCACAAGGGAAAGCCAGCCATTAAAGACGTGCTGGAGACAGAAGGATCCCTCTCCTTGTCCAGCCAGGGACTGTCACCCTCTGCCCAACCCCACCAGCCACATCCTGCATGTGACAGAGAACCCGCTTCTCACTCCCTGAGGACACAGAGTTCAGTGACTGTGGTGGACCCAAACCATGGCCAAGGAGCCAGGTTTGGTGCCACAACACTGACCGGTGACATCCAGGTACTTGGCTCGCTCGCTCTCAGGGAGCCCCTCCAGTGCCTCCAGCATCCACTCCACGCTCCGCCTGCAGCCCGTTGAGAGCTGCTCCAGGCCTGGCCAGCCCTGCAATGGCTGTGGGGAGAGGGGACTGGCAAGAGGCTGTGACAGCCCACACAGAAGCCCCCTCCAACCCCACCAAGGCTCCCTCCGAAGGGAGAAGCCATCAGTACCACAAAGTTCTGACCCATCCCCAGTGCCAGAGACTGTCCCCTCCACCCCCAGTACCTGGGAGCACTGGAAGGCATCGTAGGCCACGTTGGCAAAGAGCTGGAGGCTGCAGTACAGGAGCTGCTTCACCATCAGCTTCGGTTTGACACCCTCAGGAGGAACCTGTGGCAGGCAGGGAATCAGAGGCAGGGCTGGGTTGGAAAGGACCATACGATCATCCAGTTCCAACCCCCTGCCACGGGCAGGGACACCTCCCACTAAACCACCGCACCCAAGGCTCTGTCCAACCTGGCCTTGAACACTGCCAGGGATGGGGCAGCCATAGCTGCTCTGGGCACCCTGTGCCAGCGCTCAGCACCCTCACAGGGCAGAGCTTCTTCCTTATCTCCAACCTGAACTTCCCCTGTTCCAGTTTGAACCCACCACCCTTTGTCCTGTCATTCCAGTCCCTGATAAAGGCCCATCTCCAGCATCCTTATAGCCCCCTTCAGACACAGGAAGGAGAAAAGCAGCATCCATGGAACCTGGACAGCATCAGGCACTGCTGCTCAGCATGGGGGTGCTGAAGACACTCCACTGATAGATCAAGGGGAGCATGAAGCCTGGAGCAGGGTTATGAACCGTGCAGGCACTCACAGAGGCTCTGATGGACCACGCTATGTGCTCACCCCACTCCAACCCCAGCCTTACCCTCTCCAGCAGCCTGTGCAGAACACGGCAGCTCCCCTTGGTGAAGGCACAGAGATCGAGCACATCCCCCCAGCCGAAGGGCTGCTGCTTGCTCTTCTTCAAGCACTCGCCAAGGGAGAAGCTGACGAACTGGCAGCTCTCAGCCAGCACCATGAGGAACCGCTCCGAGGCCGCTGCCACGTCCCTGAGAGCTGCTGCAGCCTGGGAGAAGAGCGGCTCTGCTGGGCAAGCGCCATCAGCAAGAGCCTGGCTCAGCTGCACCCCGGTCTCCAGCAGGGCCAGCGGGGCACTGAAGGACTGCATGGAGCTGCTGCAGGCCCCCAGGAAGCCCCTTGCTTCCTTCACTGCCTTCTTGGCCTCCCTGTACCGGCTGCCCCTGCAGAGGTGCTTGCACTGCTCCAGGGTGAGCTCGAAGAAGCACAGGGATTGCTGGAGGGTTGGTGGTCCCGTCACCTCCTTCCTCAGCACCGTGAGCAAGCAGTCCCCGAGCTGCTGGCCAAGGAAAGCCGAGGAGGGTTCCCGCTGGGCCTCGTACAAGGCAGCGGCAGCAGCTGCCTGCTGGGCTGTCTGGGAGGTGAAAAAGGGGGGCTGCAGCGGAGACAAAGCCTCCCCATCCTCCTCCAGCAGCAGGAGGAAGCGCAGGGCTCGCAGGCGAACCAAGAGGACAGCTTGAGCCTCCTCCTGCTGCCAGCCAGGCTCGGCCAGGGAGGAGCCCCCTCTCCAGAGCACGCCGAAGCTGCTGTAGGCAATGGCCTTGAAGTCCTTGGAGGGCCCCTGGCCCGAGTGGGAGGCCAGGAGCCGGGCTCGGAGGAGCTCGGCCACCCTCCAGCAGGCCCCCCCGCCCTGGGCGGCCGTGTTCCGCAGGAGATGGTACAGGATCTTCTCCAGGTAGAGGGGCGCGGGCTGTGGCACGGCACTCAGGTAGCCCCGGCACGCGGCCTCGGCCACGCTCAGCAGCCTGCCCACACTGCCTGCGCTGCCCCCGGCCTTGCCCATCTGCTCCACGCACAGGCGCAGCACCCGGTCGCAGGCCTGGCTCCTCCGCAGCCACGAGGAGGCCTGGCTGGCGCCAGAGGCATCGCCCAGGGCCGGCGAGAGGCATTCCTGCGGATGGGAATGGGGTCAGACCCCAGCTCAGGGCACCCCCAGGAGGGTTCTCCCCTGCACAGCTCCAGCAGCAGAGCCCCCCACTCACCCAGAGCTGGGCCAGCAGCTCCTCGAAGCCCTCCCAGTGGTCCCTCGGGGCTAAAAGGTTAAGCCCGCATAGTTGGACATCAATACCGTGTTATTCTCCTTTCAGCGATATACGGTACCCGGCATCCTAGGCAGAATTTCTGATGCCGGCTTAGAAAGC
>JAOEHY010035060.1:40424-68930 GCA_025447955.1 Psilopsiagon aurifrons | reverse complement strand
GGGGGGGGGGGGATGTGGATTGGTGGTAAGGGGAGAGATAGAGTGGGGTGGTGCTTAATTTTGCTTAACCATTGAAATAAAGATTAATTAGATGCATAGGAAATGTAAAAATGCTGATATCAACCAATGGACAGGTAATTCTCATTCCTGTGTGGCAGTGGTGTAAGGTATGGTCACTTGCAACTATCTAAAATAGATTTTTATTGTTTCAGAAATATGTTGCTACCATTAATATACTGGTGAACTTTTTCATCATTTTTTTTCACTGTTACATTTCCTAAACATCTCTGCAGTTATACGACATCTGACCTGGACAGCAAGTGAGCAGTTTGAGCAGAGCATGGATAACAGAATGATGATAATCTCATCTTATTCACTCACATAAAAACTAGGGGTCAAGGTTGTTCTGTTTCCTTTTATTGATGGCATTAGAAGGTCTCATGCACTAAGATCTTTTATTGTACTGTCTGGAAAATACTTGGCTTCACTGTTCATAAGTAAGCTATCTCTGCATCCAGATACATAACCAAGAGAATTCAGAATATGATACATTCCTAAAATCAAAATCTCCATTTTGCAAGGATGGGATTGGTTTTGGCTAGACGTTTTCCTGTAGCAGGTCAGCCAAACTGGAATTGGCCTCCGCTGATACTCAGAAACAGCAGTCATCTGGATCTGAGACCAAGTGGTGTGCAACACAATTTGAAATTGTTTGCTGTCTTTAGTAACTTTGAAAACCTTTTCCTTATAATTGAATGCCCCTAATGATTAGCCTAAACACTGAGCCAAATACATCAACATAGGTGGGCACCAAGGATGCCGCTTCTTACTACGTATAGCCATATATACCTGAGTATTGAAGGAAAACGATGATTGGAAAGAAAGATTTCTAAAATGGAATTATTTTTTTTTTACTACTGCTACTGGCACTCATCAGCATCATATGCACTTTGCAGACCATATGGGGTAATTTATAGTACTGTGTGCTTAAATCAACAAGAGAGAGATGTTCGTTATGCACAAAAGCTGTTTTGAGGTTTTGCTGCTTTCTTTGCTTCTCCTGGCAGACTGAGCTTATATTCAGGAGAAACACTATGAAGGCAATACAAATACGCTTTATCCGCTATTAAGATGATCTGTTGTGTCCTAAACTTGAAGTTTTCTGCTGTGAGCCTTTAGTTTCATTGCAGCACAAAAATATGACTGTTTAGAGAAATCCACTTTTAACCTCAGCTTCTTTATTTGGTGGTTTAACCTTTTCCAAAGCTGCAAAGCAGAAATGACCGATGTGTGGATGGAGACAATGTCCTGATTATGAAAGAAGAACTTGGGTGAGGTTTGGCAGCCAATTGCAGGACATGCACTCGTTAGTGACCTTTGGGGACTTTTTTTTTCCTCTGGCAAATGGGAAGGAGCCAGGTACTGGAATGTGATTTGAAAGGCATTTTAGTACAATATTGAAAAACATTTGGTTGCATGAAAACTTGCCTTAGTGTTACTCTTGTGAGAACATTCAGATGGCTAGAGGAGTACTTGCTCATGCTGATGTATACTAAGTAACAGAAATAAATAAGATAATTCTGGAAACTAGATAACATTATGGTAGATGCAGTGAAATCCAGAGTTAAGCAGGGTTCAGGATTTGCTATGGGAAAATACTCACTTGTGAATTGTAGGTATTTAGTCACATTTCCACTGAAACTCTCCTGTGCATGTCAGACTGCTTGAAAAGTGCTTCAGTGATTATTTGTATAGCTAAATATTAAACAACTTTACATCACTAAAATGATCTAAAAGTCCCTCATAGCCTTACAAAGTAATAATGAAATTCAAAATTTTACTCACTTCTCTATCCAGCAAAACACTTTCATTAAGACATATCTTCAGAGAAGGGTATTAGATTTGGAAGCTGCAAAACAGATTTAGGCTCTGTCTTTGTCTAGTTGCTTCTAGGTACTTAGGTCTCACTTAAATGTTAAAAGTAGATGTGTGAGGGATAATGATAGTTGAGATTCAACAATAAAACTCATTATGGTGCTAGATAAAATCTCTTGTGAATGCTCTGATGGATGTAATATACTGTGTGAGGATTAGACAAATATATGTTCCCCCCCCCCAATGTTATTTGTTTGTTTAGGATGTATGTATGCATATGGCATTTTTCATTGTGAAATATGCCATTATTAAAATTCTTTTGACTTCCATGATGACTTTGAATGTGTACCACCATTTTCTGGACTCTTAAAATAGATGTAAGTTTTGGAAAAGCATTTTTCCACATACACACACATCCCATCCACTAAGTGTTGTGAGCAGACACATTTTGTCCTATAGATCAATAAGCTCCTGCTCAAGGAAACGAATTGCATAGTAACAGCAATGTGACTTTTGAAAAATTTCTACAGTGGTACACATACTGCACATAATCAGGGAACCTTTTCTTCCTAAGGATTATCACCATTATGGGTATTCACAGACTGAATAGACTGCATGTGAAACTGCATCTGTTGCTTAGAATGTGGCAGCAGAAGATGCTGTCAAATGTTTTATAATGATGAAAATCTTCCCTGAAGATTTGGGCAGCTGGTGTGGGGGGTGTCAGCTGACAGTGCCCTTGCAGCAGCATCTCTTGGCCTTCCAAACTTGTGGAAAAGTGATGTTGTGAATCCATAGCCTGCAAGACTGGTATTCGTGGGACATGAATATTGTGAGGTTCACCAGATTTCGCATTAGATATGAGTTGGTGCCCAAACCATATTTTGAGGTTCTCTCTCGTATAATCCTTTCCTGAATGCTTCACCTCTGCTGCATCAATTGCTCTGCTGTAGCCTCATCCTGAGCCCTCTGTACTTGTGAAAAAGGCAAAATTCATGTCTTGCCCCATGTTCTAAGACGCAAAATCTTGATTTCTCTTTTTCATCCAGTTCTCCTGGAATTATCTCACATCATCTATGCAGCCCCTCTCGCCCCTAAGTTATCAGTATTGTAAATGAACATTGCTTGGAAAGACTGTTTCAAGAACACAGTGCATCACGTTATTCCATTTGTGGCAGAGATACACAGCAAACATAAAGTTTGCTGTGTATTAATGTCATCCTTCCGGCATGTTCCATTATTTCATTCCGTTCTTTTGAACTGTCATGGAGATGAGGAGAGCAGAAGACATGAAGTTCATGGAAAACATTCAGCCCCTCAGTACTGGTTAAATGGCAGATCTAACCAAGGAAAAAATGAAGAATCTGGCCCTTAGTGAACCCAGATAATATTTAGAGTTAGAACTTATCAAATATGAAAACTGAGGTGGTAAAACTTTATCTGAGTATAGATTCGTGGGGTACTTTATCATAGGCTTGTATTCTACTTACAAGCTGGAAAATTTGAAACAGAATTGGAAATAAAGAAGAAAAACAAAACTCATGAGAAAATCTAAAATAATACCAGCACAACAATTTGCTTTCTTTCTCCAACTCTCTTTTTAGGTTCTTCTGCTCCAAGCACTATAAAATTGCTTGTGTGCCCACATACTGCACGTGCCAATGGCATATGTATGCAAAGAAATAAAATTGGGGAAAGGTTTTAGATGCAGTGTCATTTAAAAACAAGCATCAATGTTCGTACAGTGCTGTACACTAAAATTACATTGTGTGTGAGGCTTCAGTAACAGCTGAAATTTTTAAATATCTTGGTCCTACTTTAAAATACAGATTGGGTTCCTTAAAATGTCATTAAGTTCATTTAAAAACATCAATCCGTTTCAAGGACTGTGATTTTCAGATGACTCACATTTAAAACAGTCTTACTTATACATGGGAGATAGTCTCTCTTAGTTAAAGTGTTGCCAAGATTCCTTATAAACTCGACTTTTAAGCCAAATACAGTTGAGTCAAAAAATTGGCCTAGCCTGAAAATTGCCATGTTTGCTCAAATTTACAGGAAGTGCGTGAACCGGGAATGTTTTTTGGATGTTACGTATCTTCTCTAAGTTAATATACTTTAAAAAAACAAACCCCACAACCTAGTCCCCAAAATAAGTATTTAAATAACTCTAATATTCTTCCTGTTAAATTTTACCTTAAACATAGCACTGCCTGTTATCTCATGTTGGAGAGCATGCAGATAGACTCAGTAATTCTAATTATGTTCCTGATGTCTTAAGTTCAAGCCACGCACAGTATAACTTACTGAGTTATTTACTGTCTGCAGCAGAACTGTGCCAATACGTTTCTTGAATGGTGCTCAGTATGCCACGCTGCTGGAAGAGCTGCAGTCAGTGTGCCCCTTGTCAGGTACTGGAGAACACTACCAAGCAGTACAAGGCAGTGAGAAACACAGTCACAAGGCAATAATTCTTTTGCAGAAATGGAGAGAGAATGAGGATACTTAACTCTATGGAGACTCTGGCTCTCAGGGTATGAGTCACACTTCTAACACATTATAGCCAACTCAAACAAATGATGTCCAACAGATGACAAAAAAGTGGAATTGAGTCTCTCGTCCAGAAACCAAACCCATGATTATTATTCATAAATTAACTAGTTCTGACCAATTAATCTACTTTTAAGTGCTTTAAGATACTTGCATGTTTTAGTAGCACAGCAAACAGTAGTGTCTGAAAAAGTACTTCATGGATTTTAAGCAAAGGCCAGTCCTCACAGCAAATTCTATGAGGCAGTTGGTGCCATAAGAGTGATTATAGAAGGTAGACGCTAAACTGACTGAAGTAAATTCTAGTTTGAACCTGACAGACAGATGACACATCTTCCTGTAACAGCTACTTCAGCCTTTCTGCAAACAATACCTCAGCTAAGTCCATGATAGTTCTGAAACTTTTGCAGAGGTTTAGGCTCATTATTCCCCTCTCTTCCTACATTTTTTTCCCCTCTGGGAAAATTAGAGCAAAATCAAACCAGCACTGCAAGTGTGCAGGACGTTTGTCTTTTCTGAAGACAATTCAGTGATGTGTTTCTGCATTCATTGTAAGATCAGTAACTCCTATGTTTCAATGCTGACTGAGCAGCAACACCCATTCTAGAAAGAAAGTTAAAGCCAAAGCTCGCCTTGATTTCACAGTGTTAAATTCTGCCACAGGGGTTGGTGTTTTTCTGAGCCTCCTACCGGTACATCAGCACAGTGCGTTTCCAACTGTACTGTTACCCGCAGTGCCTTGAAACCTGAGCTGAAACTGATGCTGCATCCTTAGGCAGGGAGCCTACACACACAAAAGTGTATTCAAAACTCCAAGCTGCTTCCTTTCAAATTGCAGGGATGGAGAGTGGAAGGAGATGGAGACAGGAAGCAGAAGGATCAACACCCTGTTACAAGTTAGTGACCTGCTCAGGGGCGTGTGCCATACCTAAGGGACTCAGCAATACCAAACCTAAGTTTGCCTCCAGTTATGGAAATGGAGTCAAACTCTTCTGGTTCACAAGGGAGGCAATGAGTAAGAAGGAATCTGGTAGTTTTTTTACAGTGATGAACATTACAGGAAATGTGAAAGGGAAGCTTGTAAACTCGTACAGGCAGCTAAGGATGTACAATGTGTGGAAAGTCACATCTAATGAAAAAGAAAGAGGGTTGCTATGTATCTGGGAACAGTTAAATCTGGGAACTTTAAAAAAAATGTGTCCCCACTTTGGTTTTGTCCTCACATTCAGCTGGTTGCAAAGGGCAGATATTGAGAGGTGCTTTTGGAAAGTAGGGGTTAATTGAGAGCAGCTGCCAGCTGTTACCAGCAGCACACACTTGAGTTACCCTTCTCTACTGCTGCTCTGTTGAGGGACTCTCTAGTTCCGGGGTGCTCTTTTGTCTGCCATGAATCACAGCATGGATCAGAGTCCAGCTGTCCTGCTGCTTGTGTTTTCAGGGCATTATATATTTTGTTTAATGGTGTAAATAGTTATTACATGACTGTAAAGAAAGATAATTATCGACTTAGTATTTTTTTAATTAGTAGATTTGGTGGAAGCCAGTTCATTTGTGCTCCAGAACATGTTATTTATCTTGCTGAGGCTGGACCTGTGCAATTCAAAACCTGACCCTCAGGTGATTTTTTGGTGACAGATCATGGGGACTATTCCAGGTTTCCAGACTGTTCATAGAAGGAGCAGGTACTTTGCTGTTCTTCTGACCAGTGCCAATATGAACATCGTTTTTAGGGCTCAGTGCAAGGCTGTTAGGACTCTGAAAGGAAGAAGATTATTGAAGTTAGATACCTGATATTTTGCTGTAAAAACTATTTTCCTAGTTAGTTTCTCACTTACCTGATTGCCCTGGAGTTTAAACACAGGCTGACTGCAGCACTTTTTTTCAAACAAAACCAAATAAACACTTAGAAATAGTTTTGGTTTTTTTTTTTTTTTTTTTTGTGGTATTTTTCCCCCTGATATGCAGGTTTTCCCCATTGTCTTCCCAGCCCTTGAACCTGAAATACATTTCTGCAGTGAGCTGCTGCATTCCTTGGATCTTTTCACAGCCTGCTTCTGTACTGATTCTCTTTAAACTGTTAATAATAGTAACTTAGCAGCACCATGTGAGGTTACTCCATGTAGCAGTATTTTTGCACTAGCTAGAGTGTTTGCTAAGCATTTTTGTGGGATTTTTCTTGTGCTTTCATAAGTGTTCAGGCTTGGGATCCCTTCTGAATGCATTATGTCCTACAGTTACTGTAAGACATCAGTTACTGTAACACATCAGGTACTACACTGATTGTGGTACTACCACTGTCTTGCTATCAGCAGCAGTGGAAGAAAGTTTAAAATTGTTTGACAGCATGACAACTGAACATGATCAGTGAAACACCCATAAAAAAATACTACTAAACGAGTCTGGTATATTCAGTGGAAGTCTCTTAGTTCTTCAGTCTCCACCTACGCTTTATTGAAGGTCCCACAGAGCTTGCAGTGTTTTGTAGGGGATTGCTGGTACATCACTACTGTAACATCTTGCAACAACACATCTGTAATTCTTGTAAGTATTCTCGGGAAAAGTCTCTGTAGAGATTGGAATGTCTAAAAATGTCATCTTCAGAATACTGCAAATGGGAAACTTTTACCATGTTTCTTAATCTGTTATCCTCTGGATTTTAGTAATTAGCTGTTAACTTGGGCTAAGATGTAAATGTTAGTCAAACTGATTTCTCTCTTCTTCTAGACTTCTTTTATTTTAATGAAACAAGTGATAATGGTAGTGTGAAGGGTGAGCCAGAGTTGTAATAGTTACATAAACCTCCAAAATATGAGTTTAATCTTGAACTTTTTAAAGCAGGTTCCTTCAGCTTCAAGACCAAGAAAAGCTACGCCAAATGTTAATCATACTTAATGGAGATTGACTCATCTGTAATTAAAATAACTAACGTAGTTTGACGCATGCCAAAGTTTGCCATAATGGCTTAAATATGTGGGATCATGTCTTGCTGATATGTTTGCAATAATTTTATTACAAGATGGCTAGGATATGCTACCATGAGGTGGCTATATAGAAATGTGTTCACATCTAAGCAGACAAGGCTGTAAATAAGAATGTTAATTCCTTGTGGGAGTTTCTTTAAAATGCTTTCAAAAAAAAAAAAAAGAATTCACTCCTTTTCTGAAGATTCATTACACTTGCCTGGAAAGAGTACAGTTCTCTGTAACTAAGGAACAGTTGACATACACAAGGAAATGTGGTATAATAATAAAGGAGAATACTGCTTCTCCCTGTGTCCGAGGAGAGCAAAAACCTGATAGCTCTTCAACTACTGTCATGGCAGGCTGTCATGCTCCCAGTATTTGTGTTGGGTGTCAACAGAAGGTCACAGAGTGACATACCCCAATTGCGGTGCTGGAAACTCAGCTTGTGTCAACAGTGGAGCAGAGCCCAGCTTTCAGGGGAGGGCATGCATCCCTTGTGGGATGCTGAGGCAGACCAGGCTGGTCTGGTCCATCTGGCCCCACTGCTAGGCAGTGTGGTCAGCAGGTGAGGGCTGTGTGTCTCCCTGCTGGAGTGCCCAGTGCAGTGTTTTTGCAATGGGACCAAGTTCTATTTAGTTTTTATTGCCCCAGCTTTTGGATGGGGAACAGCATGAACTTGTTCATCACATGAACAAGTGATGCTAATGTAACTGTGCACACAGAAGTGTGCTCAGAAATACATTACAGAGAGAGCTATCTGTTGTATAGAGAAATCAAATGTTGCTGTGGTGGTGTATAACCACAAACATGGTTTTATTAGCATGGGTTTTCAAGGCTGCATCACTTACATGTGGCAAAAAGCCCTGAATGTGTTCCAGAGGTTATCCCCAGCAAATGGCTCTGGAGTCTTTGTAGCAGCTCTTGCTGTCATCTGTTACCCCAACCCTACAGCTGTATGAAAACAGCCAATTTAGTACTGCTTTAAAGTGTCACTAGGACTTCAGAGAATGCTTCCTAATGCTCTGTGTTGTTGCTGTTTTTTCACCAACATTGTTTCTCTTTCTGTGATTTCATAACTTTCATAACATGAAAAATTCCTAGTGAGCTGTCATTAATTTGGATGTACTTTTAAATGAGAAGTATGTGCTACAACAAAATCAGGTTGGTTTTTTGTTGGTTTTCTTTTTGTGAGAAAATGTTGATATTTGCCAAACTGGAAATTCTTAACTTTGCTATGTTGAAAAAAATGCAAAGAGAATACCTAAGCTTTGGTTAAGTTCAAACTCAATAATTGTCTTTTTTGATTTCTTGAGCTGAACAGTGGCATTTCATCCCTCTTGCCAAGTGTTGTAAAAGTTCTTTTAGCAACTTGAGTTTCAGCCTGAATTGTTAAATGTTGGCATTTGGAAATAGGCTTCCACTTTTGTGAGCTTTGAGAACATCCCTTCATATTAAATATTTTTTAGCATGGTTTAAACTAAAAAAAGGTATGAATTTTTCTGACTGGAAAATAGTTTAGGCTACTGACTTTGTGCTGAATACAGATGTGTTTTATACCAGGAATATATCTTTGTAAGACATATGGATGTTTTGGTTTTTTAACACTGGACTTAGTGTTTTAGTTAGGATGCCAGAGTATAACATCCAATACCCATTTTGCCCTTCATTGTTGAACTTAATAGTTAAATACTTTTTAATTTGTAATAATCCCACAAAATTCACAGAGGTGTGAATTGTTTTGACACTTCACTCTATTACACACTAAGTAATGCACCGTGTTGGAAACAGAATTGCTTCTCTGTAAATTATGTACTTCTACTTTAGTCTTGCAGAGAAGTAGCAAAGTATTATGTACGAGAAAATGGAAAACCAGATTATTTTAGAATGACTAAATTTGAAAGTGTTTTTATGTTATGTATATTAACCTGAAACATAGCCAGATGACATTTATACATTTAGTTCTGGTTTTGGTATAGAGATAATGCTGTACAAAGCAAAATCTTTCCCAATTTCCAGTATATGCTATGCTGGAACTGTTAAAGCACAGGTGTTTTCTTGTAAGGCTGAATCTAGATGACAAAATAGATTTTGCATACTGTTGCCTCTCAGCATTGAAGTGAGACTAGTAGCTGTGCTGCGAGCTGAGAAAGGATTGCTTGCTTAGCATGTGTTTATGTGGCCAGTATGTGTTGTGTACTCTAATGTGTTGTGTACACAACATGTATGTATATACATACATACTGCTAAACTGATGTACAGACTTGTTTCCGTAATAATTTCAAAAGCTTCATTTCTTATTTCATAGCAGTATTTCTGAGTTTATCCAAAAGTAAAACCAATCTATATGCAAGTGAACATGTTTCAGGTTCCTTCTTATTAGGAATGCGCTCATTCTCTGCTAATCATAAAAAACTTTTATTGATATATTTCAGGCAAATTTTTATGGAGTTTTTCCAGAACAGTCCTAAGAATAATCATGATAATGTGATTACGCTATCTGCAGATTAAGCACTATGCTACTTCAGTGACTTAAAGGACATTGAGAGGTCATACAGCCAAACAAGTGTTTTGTTATTGTCTTTCATGCTTGAATCTCCAGGTATGACAGATATAAATAAATTTTTACTTGATTGCTTTAGTTTGGTTTTTGGGGTTTTTTTTTTTAGAATTGCTGATAGTAGAGAGATATATTTGGTGCACCGAAGCTCAGGCCCACAACGTTCCACAAAAGGCACTATGTGCAGGATCACTGGGCTTTTTGGGTACTTGGCAGCTTTGAGTTTGTATTTTACAGTGTTGAAGTCTCTCTAACTGTTGTATAACCTTCTTGGGCATTAAAAACATATAAGTAGTCTTTAAAGGTATACTTAACTCATCTTCCTGCGTAGTCCTGGACAATGGCAGAAAGAAGTTTTCTGTTCCTTTCTCCTGGTTGAGGCTTGTGGCTCACAGCCGCTTCATTGTAAAGAACTGACACACTACGCTTAGTACTTGTAAACAGCACAGAATGTCTTCGTCTCTCATATCCTCCATGATCTCCACACTTTATGCCTCTCAACATTCCCTTTGTTGTTTAGGGTTTGTTCAGGGGTTTTTTTCCTGCAAAGGCAGCATCAGTAATAAACTTAAAAATCCAGCCTGTGAAAACAGTGACCTATTCTGTTGCACTTCCTTGTTTTGCAGAATGCTAAAACCATTCCCTGTGAATTGTGGTAGTACATAGATTACAGTCCATCATTTTACATACTACTTCCATATTGTTACTCTCTGTATTTAGGGGTTTTTCTTGTTCCACGCCTATTTCTCCTACCGCTGGCAAAAGCATTTAAAAGTGCTCAAGCAGCAGCCTTTTCTAACAGGCATCCACAATAAGAGATGTAAGTAGTGTAGCCCTGTGTTCCAGTCCCTAGTGCTTCTTGCAGAGTTGTCCCACCAGCCCTACTGTTGTCCAGGGGATGATTCTGAATCCTTCTACCAGAAGGGCAGATGTGTGAGAAATCCCAGCTGAATCACAGTGATGTCTCATATACTACTCTAGAGGCCTGTTGGATCCTGAAACACTGCTTGGACAACAATTGGACTACATGTGTGCAGAGCATAGATGCCAAATTCAGCTTCAGTGTTGTAGCAGTTTTACTACATTTGGCTGCAGGATACCCATAATTTTTTGCTGTACGTGAAAGAATGAAACTACTGATCCTTTTTTGTCTACCCCAGAGGACAAAATGCCAGATATATTAGATCTAGTTGGACACGAGTATTACTGAGCCAATGTCATGCAGTGAATACTTGGTAATTGGTTATTTTTAATGGTGAAATACAGCTATTTTGAAGAACCTTGGTCGAAATCACACAGGGCTACTGAGAAGAATTCAAGTATTTATCTTTCAAGGCTGCATTTTCTTTCTTTCAGGTAGTTTTTGATATGTGGATGGAATAAGTTGGTCTAAGGCAAACTTGATTTATTGTTATGCAGTCTTCCTTACTATAGGTTCCAGGCATTAGAATACATAAATTGTGTTTTGAGAGAATTTTTCAGAAGCCAGCAGATAAAACTTACAGTCTTTGAAAGTGTCTGATGTGACAAGAGGATTTTGAAGGGCATTTCCTGTGGTGGAGATAGGTGAATTTTCCAAATAAATATCATATGTTTACATGGGCATGCATCTGGTAACCTTTAGACAGTCAGCTGTGTGTATGAGGAAAAAAAGACAATCCCTTCAGTCAGTGAATGCACTGGTTTCCTTTTTCCCCACTTGTGTTCTTGTGGGACAAGTGTATATAAAGGTAAAGTTTAAAAGAAAAGTAATCATGCATGAAACAGTGGTCACTGGGTTGACATTGTCCCGCAGGAATGCAATCCAGGGCTTGTGTTACATGCATTCACAGAAGCATTGGTTCAGAGCCTCAGCAGATGTTGAAAAAAAGAAACATGAACATAAGGGAATAAGACAGAGAATGAAACAGGACAACATTGTGCTGCTGTCTACAGACAGACAATGGCTGTATTTTGTGGTGTCCAACCCTGAAGGAGATGCAGTAGAACTGGAAAAGAGTTCAAAGAAGTTTGATGTGAGTTACAAAAGTACAAGCAGCAGTGCCTGAGGAACAGCTAAGTATGCTAGGGATCTAGCTGGGAAAAGATGCAAGTGAAAGGCTGTATGACTGGGATGTGCAAAATCATGAGTGGTAGGAAAGGATGGTTAGTGACCAGTCGTTCTCTTATAATGTGAGGACAGTGAAGAAGCAAAAGGATGCTGTTCATACAGTGAGCAGTTGACCCATCGCAGTTCCTGCTGCAGGATACTATGTATGCTGAAAATTCATGTGCCTGACAATGAGACTGGAAAACTCATGGAGGAGAAATTTACCAAGCAGGTCTGGTTCAAGTGATCTGAAAAAGATTAGCTGCTTGGAGGGAGTGTTAATGTTCTTGTGTGCTTCCCTAGACATGTGCTTATGGCCGCTATCCATTACTGGTGAGTATGACCTTTTGGTTTGTACCAATATAGAATTGTAAAATAGTTTGAGCTGGAAGGGACCTTCAAAGGTCATCTAGTCAAACCTGAATGAAATAAGCAGGAACATCTTTAACTGTATCAGGTTGCAAAGAACCACATCCATCCTGGCCTTGACATTCTTAGCTTCCTTTACGTTCATAGTTTCTAATATTTAAGAGTGGAAGATATGATGATAGAGATTCCAGATTGATAGTCAATTCTGCTGTTGTGTTATTTATGCCTCTCCCAGACATCTCACTCTTTTTAGTTTCCTTTTCATGAATTTTTATTTTATCAGAAATGGAACTTCTTCAAGCTGCTTAAAATTTATTCTATAAATTCAGGGAGAAATTTCCCCCCTGCTAGTCTTGGACTTGTTAAATCCAGATAATTAGTTAATTCCAGATAATAAATTTCTTCCTCCCAGATTTTCGTACTAAACCACAATTCTTTACTTTTCCCTACCTGTATTCACAGTATCAACCATTCATTTTGTTTGCAGAAGCAATTTAAAGTTTCAGAGTCTTGATACCTGATATGGATTCTATCTATTTGTACTGCTGCCACAAAATGCCTGGCCCATGATTAGTAACCATCCTAGGAAAGAAAGTCGTCACTGTTCATTCATTACTCAACTATACACTTATCTGAAAGACGCTTGACTAGCATGGGCTTGACTTACTAGTGTTGGCTACCTTTTTCTACTATTCGAAACACAGGATGCATGTAATTGGGTGAAGGTATGCCCTTGGTTAGGTTACTTCAGCTCTGTGTAGGCAGGAGGGCTTAGCACTTCAGACATTTGCATTTTTGAAATGCAAAGTTGAAGTTGAAATATCAAAGAATTTCAGCTCAGGGGCTCTTCAACTGGGTCATGAGCTGCATTATGTTGTGCAAGAGATAATGAGTGCAAATTCTTCAGAAAGATGTTAAACTCTTTGCAAGGCTTCTGCATGAACTGAACCAGTCTATAGAGCTTCTTGGGAAAGTTTTTCCAAGGGCAGAAACTTCTTGCACAGTGTCCACTATGAGTTCAGTGCACACTTATGCACACTTACTCCCTTGTGAAAACATCATGGTGTAGGGTTGCATTACTCTTCTTTAAATAGCCTTCTAGCCTTCCATTCTCACTCTGCCTTGCTTCAGATTTCTTTGCTACTTATCAACATATGTGGGTGGGTATTTAAGGAAGAAAATTATTTACCTCCTAGTAAGTACAGATTTAGAAAAAATGTGTTTCAGCTCTGTAGCACATGAGCTGCTATCTCCCATTACTTGGGAGTTGTTCGGACTCTCAGTTGTTGAAAGAGCTTAGTACTGGGTAGTTGCCTGCTTTTTATGACCACAACAGAGGAATGAAGAAAATTGCAAGCACTGTTTCTACCAGATAATAGTGGCTAAATTAATTTGAATTCAAAATAAGTATTATGATAGTACCAAACATGGAGAGTCTGGTTTCTCAAGGGAAGTAACTTGAACTCTGTATTAAAAGCTTCAAATCCTCTTGTGAAAGAGCAGCTCTGGCTTAAAATTGCTCAGTATTCATACGCACTAGTATCTGAGGTGATCTTTGTTTCCTGTATTTAGGTGGGTAAAGTCACCTTAAGTCAAATTAAGAAGCAGACATCAAGTAGCTGTTGTTTGCTTTGAAAGCTTATGAGTATCTTCTGGAAAAAATAAAAGTGAGTGGTTAAGTTCTGAGTCTTGTCTGACAAAATATTTTGTTAACAAAATGAGTAAATTGCTTGTGTAAACTTGTGAGTCAGAGATTGACTGGCTTGAACGATGGTATTGTCTATTGATGCTGAGGATACGGCTCAGTTCTAGTAGTGCTCTGGGCACGAAAACTTCTAGGAAAAACAGGAAATCCTGCAAGAAGCTGAAGAAAGTAGGCATTTATTATCCCATGCAGCACTTTTTATGTTTTCATTTCTAAATAATTTTTTTCTTCTATTTTTTTTTTTTTTAATTACACGTAGCATTTTTGACTGTTTACCCAAGTCTGGTTGGCATTCCTGAATGTAAGCGTCTATCACAAAACTGACTTTTTTACTTCTTAGAGCTCTGTAGTATTTTAAAAAGGGGAGAGAAAGAGAAATAGAAATGTAAGGAAATACGTAAGTATATGAAAGAATATAAGGAAAGGTGCGTTTTGCATTCAGCCTAGAACAATGTGTCTTATTTTGCTTTAAAAAGTAAATTGTTTAGTTAATTACCTATTTTGTGATAAACTGTTGCAAATTCCTGTGGTTTTATCATTAAGATTATTATCATAATATAGTTTAAAATGTAAAGGAATACATTGTAGTACAAAAAGTTGCTTGAATTGAAAGAAGTGTGTCTTTTTTTATAGACTAGAATCTTTTTCCATGGGGCACAATTCTAGATTGCAGCATTTGGCTACATACAGGGATAGTGGACATGTTGACAAAAGCATGGACAAAACTGGTGAGACAGTTGAACTTGCTGGAAATTCTGAATCTGAAATCTTACACTTTTCTGCTCTGGATTTCTTTGGGTCTGCTTGAGCACATAGTTTCAAACATACTTAAAAATAATAGCGTGAAAAATTGAGCTGTTGCTTGTGGATGCACATTTTAAGGCTTGGGCATGGGCAGGTACAGAATAGACCATGGCATAAGTTAGTTGCTCTCTATTTTTGTCTTGCTGCTGGAAATCCAAGGAATGGACCACGTGGTTTTGTATTTTTGCAGTGGTGGTGCCTGCCCACTCTTTAATGCTCTAGTAAGCTCAGATCCTCTGGGTAGAAGATAATGTTGAAATACAAGATACTCTTTGGGAAAAAAATTAATGTATTTCCTATTAAGCTAAATATAGATGTACCAATAACTACGTGTACTGTGCAGTGGAAGAACGGCAGCACTTTCAAGAAAAGAGGAAGTAATTTGCATTATCTTGGTTAGAAAATGATAGCACTTTTTGAATCATTAAAATAATTCCTGGCAGCTTCAGGAAGGTTTAAGCATTATCTTTTTTGAGTGTACTTAAGAAATACATGTAAGACTTCATGAATAGGAGCTGATATTCAATTACTTTTGTAGATCAATGGCTTGCCATTGCAAAGTATGCAGTGTACAAGGCACACCATTATCAAAGTTTATTCTTAGTGTAGGCCTTAGAAACAATTGCCTTCTTCTGTCCCTTTTTCATAGCTTTGTCTTAACTTCTTGCCTGCAGCTGCCCTGATTCACAGTATCAATGATGTTGACACACTCCTATTTGGAGCCATATGGTGGAAGATTAAATTCTTGGGACGTTGGTTTCATAGGCTCTGAGGTGATGCTAGATTTCCTGGTAGAAAATCAAGAAGTTAGGACTTTAAGAAAGCTAAAACAAATTCTGTGGAACTGACCCTGTCAATGGTGCAGAAGTTTACCTTAACCAAGCCTTGTCCCCGGAGCTCTTTAGTTACGTATTTGTTGCTTACTGATGAAGAGGTTTATTAAGAAATAAATCCTGACTGGCTGTAATAGAGTATCTTTCTTAGCTGAAGTGTCACTAGTTCAGTAGATAAATGAACGTTAATACTCATCACTCACTGTATGCTATCAAAGTTTATGTGAAAAATGATTTCTGCTTTGGTATTTAATCTGTTGTGACCTGAATAAAAAGTGGTGTGTAAATAAATTCCTCAGCAAAGCTGTTGAAGTAGAGTTGAATGTGTTGAGGGAGTTTTGGGTCCAGCATATGACTAAAGAGATGTTAGAATTATTCAAAACCCAACTGATGATGAAACACTGAGGTTACATTAAAAAAAACCCTATCCCAGTGCAAAGTAGTAACAACTTCAAATAAGTCACCCGAACACTCTAAAATCTACTCTTTGGGTGAAAGCATGCAGTGTATGTATGATCATGATGAAGGAATTACACTGTTGTTATAATAAATGGTTTTAAATTACTTTTTAGAATGAATTTTTTTCCTCCTCTGTTTTCCTTTTACTGACATCATAATGGAATGCAAAGTGAATAGTGATCCTTTGAATTTATCACCTTCTGCTTATGGATGCTTAGTACTCCTTATTGAAAATCAGAAGGAATTGTTGTAGTATTATTGACTTTGTTAGAGACCCAACCGATTATTTGTTGTCAGATTATATTGTAAAAGCAAATAGATGTGATTCTTAAAGCAGGTCTTAATGACAGCTGGCCATTTGGTTATTTAGCAGACCCTTTTGGAAGAGGCTCTTGGGAAGTTCCAGGTGTGCAGAGAAAAATTGAATTCTGTCATACTCTGCTGTTTCAGGGGAAGGGGTAGCAGAAAAGGTCTCAAGGCTGCCTGTCTGAACATGAGTGTACTGTTTGTCTTTGCTGGAGACGATGTGAACAGCAGGCTCCACCTTGGCATACAATCATGATGTAGACAGTCAAGAGGTACATGTGTTTGTTGAAGGCAGCAGTCCTATTTGATTGCATTCAAATGGTTGCACTGAAGTTACATGCCTGTGGCTGGTGGGGACATGCCATCACTAATCCAGCTCTTGGCTGGGTTACCTTTGGAAAATAAGAAATGGATTCCTCTGCCATGTGTGAAAAAGCTTTTGGCCCTCTTGAGTCCGGTTTAGTGTTGCAGCTGAGCTGGAGAGAAAGAGGGTAATGAAGCCATTGTATCTTGACAGGCTTCCTGCAGGTTTGATTGGAGGGGAGAAAGCCAGGAGCCTTTTGGAGGGACATGAAGGCTGGCACAACCACCCTGTGTGTTTCTGGGACACACGGGTAAGTTTCTAAAGCCACATGCCATGTTTTGGTCCCACTGGGTGCCATTATGTCACACTGGACCTGAAAATAAACCCACTTTTTGTAGTTTTTCAGGCAAGTTCTGAGGCAAATCTGCTCTCCCGTTTCCACCCACCACAGTTTTCTGAAGCTTGTGGCACCACATTGGTGTTTGTAAAAGCAGAACCCAGAGCTCAGGCTACAGAGCCAGTGTTTTGCCAGAAGATTTTTCTTATTTGAGTCTTGATGGACATACATGAGTCTACATCTAAGACAGAAGTGAAGGAATCAGTGTTGCAATTTCTCGTGTCAGCTGGGGCAATGTTCTGTCCGTGCAGCTTTCTGAACAATATGTATTTCCTTCTCTGTGGGACAGTCAGTGTCTGTGCATGTCCCCAGGGGTTTTCATGTTAGGGTAACTTAACAGTTAAGGTATGTTTTAGCAAAAGGATTGTAACTGTGATTGCATTAGAGTAAAGAAAAATAAAAGAAGGATGACAAAAATCTCTTCTTCATTGTAAACAGCTCTGTTTTATGTCAGGAGCTTAATTTCAGCTGTCTACTCACCATCTTAGTTCTGCACACATACAGTTAATTTTTTCTTTGTGAAATTTAGAAATAAGTTTCCAGTAAAAATTAAAAAATGTGAGTAAAAATACAGTCAAATGGGTTTATCCTAACCCCACTAGAAATTGAAATTCATCCCTTATCCAAATCTGTCACTTCTTCCTTCGCATAAATTATGTACCCAGTAATTCACTGATTTTTAGCACTCCCATTTCTCCCAAGTTGTTGATGTCTGTCCAAAACTTTTGAAATTAGGGTCATAGTATTTCTTACTTTTTCTCCAAATACTACTTGTGGCTAGTTTCTGCTGGCACCTGAATGTGGTGCAGGCAAAGGGCTTCTGCTCAGTAGGATCTGATGGTGGTCTTCTCCCACAGATGACCATGAAGCGAGCAGCTCTTGAGAAATGTTGTAATGTACACTGAACATGTCTAGCTGCCTTCCAGATGCGTATTTCCCCTGCCATATTTACCAGTACACCGAGGAACTATTTGTTGTCATGGGTGTTAGTAGCCCTTTAAAATTTTCTTACCAGCATTTCAGGAAATATATTTTCAACATTTTCTACAGTGAAAGAAAGACAACTGCAAAAGTTAAGGCTTTGTAGAAGAAATGTTTTTTTTTTTTTCAATCAGCAATTAAAATATGTTTGTTTTCAAGCTTTAAAAAAATAGGTCTAAAATTGAGATATATTTTGGAGAGATATGGCATCTGAAATCCTGAAAGGTGGACCCAAGATTTTTAATGGTTTTATGTCTTTCCGTGGAAATAATTTGGGAAATGAATGTGTGTTGGCAAATTGTGTTCCATTTTTTTCTCCTTTGGAGGCTGACTGAAACAATTGTATCAAAAACCTTCAGAATCCACTTCTATATGAAAAATTCTGTGCTTGATATCTATTGAACTGTTTACTCCCAAGCACTGAGGAGAGTTTGTGACTCAGAACTTCAGAAATCACCAGTCTTTGAAATCTGTGCATTTTAACGCAACTGTTATAACTGTGGAATTTGTGTTGTCCAGCTGTTTGTCTCTGGTGTTGAGATATGCAATTTTTTAGTATATTGTGAACATGCAGCTCTCCTAATACCATGAGCAGAGGATCAGGAATGCAGGAACAAGCTACCAAATATTCAAACTTGCCAAAAAAATTGTAAAAGCTAGCAAAATGCAATCCTTGGATTCCAGTCCTTGTGTTGCATTACATATGACATCATGTTTAATATATGATTTAATAACATGTAGCTTGTCATATATTCATGATTTTGAGAATATTTTGTTATTTTTGCTTTTGTAGTGCTTAGGAGTTGTTGTCCCAAGCCAGGACATCAGGCCAACTTCTGTAGCAGAGAAGCAAAAAATTACCTTTGATCCAAAGAATTTAAAATCTTGTCGTTTTTGTTGGGTTTTTTTGTAATGCTGTGCAGCCCAGTTTGTCTGCTTTCTGGTACACTCTGGTGTCTTACCAGTAAAGACTACTGAATGGGTCATACAGAGCATGTATCTAGTGAAATGCATCTTTCTTTTCAGATCACAGAAATCCATACATAGGCTCACTTTTTCCATTTTTCATTTTGTTTAAATTCTTTAATCTCTTTATTTAAAAATAAAATAGTGAAGCTTATTACTGGCATTTGGTAATCAAAATTTGCAGTCAAGATAGTGATCATGTAACAGAAGTTTGGAGCGTAATGAAGTTAGATAGTCAAACTATTTCTAGAATTGTTGAATCATGTTTATCTGATTCTTTGCTTTATAAACTACCATTCAGACCATCAATGACATGCTTGAACTGTAACAAGTATAAAGCAAAAAGCTGATTTACTGGCTAGATACAGGATATGAACTGTCATCTTCTTTCTGGTAGATGCTCATAACAGATACATGAGAATAAGTATGAACAAAACAGGCTGTGTGTAGAGTGAACATTTCTGAGGTATACTCTTCTAGTTCTGCCCTCCATAGCCATGGCTTTGTTTGTAACCTTAGGTAAAAATTCCAATAAGAATCCCAGGTTTTTAATCTGTGAATAAAAAATTTATAATTACCCTCAAATGCACGAAGCAAGTGGTGCAAAATCTAGATATAAAATACTTTGGAAATAGAATTTTTACTGCAGATAGGTCAGGTAGGGTGATATTTAATGTTATCTTTTATCAGTATTCATTTGTCAGCACAGCTTAGTCTTGGAGATGCATATTTTCTGAAATAATGATGGTTTACTTTATTCATACCTTGCAAGTTTGGCTGCCTGTGATTAAGCTGAATGTTTCTTAGAGGATTTATTAGGCATCTTCTAAGTCTTCGTCAAACATTTTCTACTGGCTTTTGGCTATAGATATGCAATGAATCATAGAGGAACTATGACCAAGTGTATCTGGGCTTCAGTGTGTACAGAAAATTGTTTTCAAAAACTTCTAAAGGAAGAGAAAGAGGGCAGTTTGCACAAAGCAAAGTATTCATTTGAAAGTATGTCGGTACTCCTGAGCCAAACTGAGGCTTTTGTGTTGTTATCCCCCCTCCCATGTAATTCGTTTTGGTAAGAGTAATTTGATTAATAAGTTTTTATTTTCTCAAGGTTGCATATTTTCTCTTTGTACTAGGTAACATGGTGGTAAGTGCTGTGATGTTATTATTGGTGTAAAATGGCTATCTGGAGACTTGAGAAATTTTTTTTCATTTTTTTTTTTTAATCCAGAAAGTCAAAGTCTGACCTGTCATTCTGGTTAGAGAGTTTATTGCCTGGATTTCGGTGACAAAAGGAAATATCAGTAACAACAATCGTTGGGGGTTGTGATTAAAGAGTACTCAAAGACACTATAATTAATTTAAGTATGTTTTTTGTGATGATGGTGATCCCTTAGGGACAATCATGAGTAATGTGGCATAAACTTGTAGAAATATCTTTGGTAAGGATTTTTTTACTGGTTTTATACTGAAAACCTTTAAGCAATGTTTAGAAATTCGCTAACTATATGTATGTATATTTTGTCTTTTAGGGCATACAGGGCGATTATTAAAATCTCTGTGTTTCACCAGTCTATCATTTCTGCTGCTGCACATCATCTTTCAGATTACAATAAACAGTCTTGAAGCTGGAAAAACTATTGAACCTGGTTTTAACTGTGAGTAAAAACTCTTCGTTTTTATTAGCATTTCAAGCGTACAAATGCTTCAGTGCTTTGAAGGGTGAAGCACTGATAAGAAGGCAGTTAGCATTGTGCTCCTGTGCATTTGCAGTTTTCTTCTGTTTCCCAGCTTGTTGTCTTAAGAATCAAAGTAAGTAGGGCAAGAAAACTACATGGGTTTAAGAAGTAAGTGTAATAACTATTTTGTTTCCACCAGAGATAAATTTTCTTTGGGTTTAGTACTGACTATTGTATGTCTTCAACTTTTAGGCTTTCTCATCATTCCCTGATGTGAAACAGAGGTTAATAACATTTGTGTTATTAAGTCATAATTCAATGTATTAAGAATAAAATGGGATATAATAATGCAACCCCTTCTACCCATGTATTATACCTCTGCTGATGGAACTCTTTTTAAGTTGTCCATTTAATTTAACTTTAAATCTTGTCCCCGAGATTTATGTTTCTGAATGCTATTTGTCTCTTTCTTGCCCGTGTTGTATGGGAAGAAAGATTTCAGTTTTTGTTTGTATCTAAACACTACTTAAAATATGTGTTGCACATTTTGTATCCTCTTCTCTTAAGAAATGTTCTTCAATCATTCAGAAACAAACTTTTTTTATTGTGCGGAAGTTAATTAAAATGCCTGTCCAGTGATTTGGATATGTAATCTCCAGGTAGAAACTATTTGTACTTGTTTTACAGTGCTTACATTCAACGTTTAAATCTGTCAACTTACCTTTGATAAATGTCCATTTAATTTATCACAGAGTATGCTGCTGCCACTTGGGTAAACAAATATACGACAATTCCACACAAGAAACCCAATGTGAATTGAAGCATTTGACTTAAAGTAGCAAAATACTGAGGAAACTTGGAACGAGCATTACTGCAGCCACTGACTTTTTCTTCCTGCTGTGGTGGGAACTGGGGTCTACAGTGGGAACTAATTAAAACAATTACTTAATTCTGAAGAGTTCAGGAGAGAATGTACCATTTCTGTCTGTCTGTTAACAGTTCCTGAGTGCAATAGCTTCTATTCTAGCTGCCATTAATAATGATTTCTTTACTTGGGACCTCACAGGGCAATGGGTATGGCTGTAGTAGTGCATTAAATGTGCCTCACACTGCTGTATGATGCTGAGACCAGGGGACAGGAGATGACCCACATCCTTACCATTAAACTGGCTTTGCCTCCTGGGCACAGAGAGTAGGGTGAAATCGCCTGTTGGGAACAGTATTTGTCCCACAAGAACTGTCAAACTGTGTCTAAGTTGTCTGGGAGAGAAGATGGCCAGCCAAATTTGTTCCAAGATTGTTTTAACTGTTTAGCAGTATGAAAAATCCCTGTTGAATTTCAATGCCTGAACATGTTTGCAGAGTAAACTGGCACGAGTTCATTTACTGGTTTGGCTATAGTCAGCCAGCTTCAGGTGAAGCTAATGAAGAGGTGAATGTGATACTGACATTAGGAATGCTGAATCCCCAGGGTGCTGGAGGAGAAGTTAAAGGAGGTACAAAGACTGTTGTGAATGAAGGGGACAGAAAAGGCCCAGGCCATTTCTAGGTCAAGCAATAAGATCAATTATTGTCATTAAATGGCACCAGAACATACATAGTACTGTGTAGGTAAGGAGAAGACAGAATTGCCACTCCAGAAAGTGCTTTGGTAGTACTTCTGCTTATAATTATTGGTGACACAGCCCCACTGTATTTCCTGTTCCCCAGCTATATGAATAATGCTTTGCAAAACTGGCTACAGCAATGTGCTAAGCCATAGCTGGAGAAATGGCAGCACTGTGCCCATGGTGTCTGCACAGTGTTATGATCTCTGCATTTTAGAGTTAGCTGTTAATGTTTATTCAACTCTTTTCACTCAATAAGAAGTGGAAGAGTGGAGTTTTCTGTTTCCCTATCCAGACCCAGATCAACTATTAATAAAACATTGTTTTACAGCTGTTTGTCTTATCCTTAAGCCTTGTGTGCCCCACTGGAAATATTCTGCAGTCTCTTCTGATGCTTATCATTAGGAAGTTTTTCTCTTGTTAGTTAAAATATCCTGTCTTCCTTCTTCAGCCTGATGTGAAAATGGAGAAAACCTTTCCGGTAGTCTTTATGGTTATCTGTTATGTATTTGAAGGCTGTAGTCATGTCTGTCATTTGTACTCTTTTATTCTCTTTCCAAACAGCTTCAGTCCCTCTAAACTTTATTCATTCATCCTGTTTTCTAAGGAAGGAGATTAGTTTCATTATTGTTGGTCAACCTATGTTTTCTCCAAGTATTCCACATAGTCCTTGAAGTTCAGTGCCCAAAGTTAGGCAGGATTTCAGCTGAGAAGTTACTAGCACATACTGAAGTATAACAATAACCCAGTTGTCTGCAAGTGACATTCCCTTTTTATGTATTACTATATGGTACTTTTAGCAGTGGTAGCATTGGCTTACATTTTATTTGCGATTCACTATAACCTACAAATCCTTTTCTGCAGAACAGGGCATTTTTTCCAAACCCATATTTATGTAGGTGGGTGTTCTTACAGTATAATGGAAATTTGTTTGTCCTTTTCCAAAAATGCTTTTAGTTATCAAGACTGTTCTGAATTCTACCCTCCATTTTGCTTGTGGCCCCTCTTACATGGGCTGCCTACACGTACCACCTTTAATGGGTTTTGGCTATACTAAAATATTGCATTTTTCCCTTAAATTTAATCTTGGTTTTTATTTTGCTGGAATTGTAATGTCTCCCTGGGTTAATATAAATTAAACTGGAGAGTACTGAAGGGGGTGGTGAATGTTGTGGCAGGACACCTCTCCATCATCTACAAAAAGGTCCTGGGATTCTGGGGAGGGCCCTGCTGACTGGAAAGTAGCCAGTGTTATTCCAATTTACAAAAAGAGCAGTTGCTAGAAAAATTATGGAGAAGAATATACTGGGTGCTATTGAAAGGAACTTAAAGAAATCATCAGGCTCAGTCAACAGGGGTTCACAAAGGCAAAGTCCTGTTTAACTAATTTGATATTCTATGATACGGTCACCTGCCTACCGGATGAAGGGAGGATGTAGTTTTTCTGGATTTTAGTAAGGCTTTTGAGGCTGTCCCTCGCAGCATCCTTCTGGACAAGTTGTCCAACTGTGGGATGAGTGGGTTCATGGTGCACTGGGTGAAGAACAAGATGAAGGGCAGAGCTCAAGGTGTTGTAGCAAATGGAGCTAGATCTGGGTGGTGACAAGTCACCAGGAGTGTTCCTCAGGGTTCAGTTTTAGAGCCAATCCTTTTCAATATGTATACCTTTGTCTTCAAATTCTGTAGGTTAGTTTGCCTCAGTTTGTTTGAATGCCAGCTTCTGAATCAAAAGATCATTTTCTGGTTTTAGTTTTTCTTTTCACACTGCTGTATGAAAGCCTCTGAAAATATTTTCATTTTGGTAATAGAAACACTTGAAAAATGTTTAAATTAGAGGTGTGATACAGACTATCACCTCTTAAACTTTATACAGTTATAGCTACATTTTGGAAATGAAGAACAGCCATCCCTTTATCTTTTATATCCAGAAGTGGTTTAATTGGAGCCATCTGGAAGAGCAAGGCAGACACATAGAATTTGAGGCTCATTTTAAAATATTCTGCTCTTAACCTGGACTTATATTATTCAAAATCAGCTGATAGATAGCGTTGAGGATAAGAAAGTCCTGGAATGTTTAGCTTCTTCAGTTTGTCATTTTTTTTCATCCCCTTGCTCTCTTAGAGCTCATACTCCTTCTCAGGAAAGGTACAAAATGTTACAGCACTGTTTAAGTTATATAGGAGAGGTACATAGGTTGGTCAATAGAAGTGTTTAAAAATGTTTAGGCAATACAGGGTTCTTGTTTCTTCAGAACCTTGTGGGTATTGCCTAGCACTAGTAAATTCTTGTTGTTAGAATTCCATATTTAGCTTAATGAAAGGTTTCTGGTTAGCCACTGCTACATTGTATGGAACTAACATTGAATAACTCTCAGATAGTTTCTTTTTTTTAAATCAGAGTTCATGTAGGAAAGGAATGGATGAGCTGGGCTAATCTTCCTAAGCTATCAAGAGCTAGGTAATCAATCTTGTTTCACTGGTGATATCTCCAAATAACACAGAATCTGATTTTGAGATGTAGCAGTATTTGTGCTGTAATACAATTTCATTATTAAATTTGTACTTCTGAAGGAATAACATTCTGATTACTAGATTAGGTAACATCTTTTGCATATAGAATCTGTGAGACACAATTGGAAATTAGATCCCAAGGTGGTATAGAGTCTCATTGTTCAGTATGCACACTATAGTGCTTTCCTAGAGCTAATTTTAAACAGCTTTAAAAATTGGATTTCCATCAGCAGGAATGCTTTCTGCAATGTTAATCTTAATCTTCATTTCCAATACAGTAGGGCAGTTATCCCTCATCATACTACTCCTCTGCAAGTGTAGCCTCTTCTTGTGTTTAGCCAGTCTGTAAAAAAACTAAATTCGTTTTTGCTTAGTTGTAGTGGTATATATCGATTTTTCATTTTGTGCCATCTCTTGGTCTTGAATGTTACAAATGGGTCTACTGAAACCTTATGCTTTCAGAACAGTATTTTTGTCCATGAAAAATGTGACTAAGAATAGTTCAACTATTCACTAATTAAGTTTGAATTCAATGTTTGTAAGAAAACCAAAGAGGGGTATTTAATGTGTTTGTGGGTATTTTTCTTATACATGAAATAATAGACCTGCTGGAGCTGAAATAGATAAATTGGAAACCTTTTAAGGACTTTCTATGAAACTCTACATTTGTTTACTGTGTATAATATGAATGCTTTATTTACAAAATGGTTGTGTGAAGAAAAAGGGAGAATAGGTTTAAAGCATGAAGTTGCCCAGATATCTTCTCTGTTAGATCATGGGAACTAAATTCAGATACTTCTCTGTCTCTGGTATGCCACAGTGAATGTCAAACAAATGCATGCCACCATTGTGGAATCATAATAACTTTCTGCTTTGATAAATTTTGAAATTATTTCTTGGCTAAATGGCCATCCTGTGTTTGCATATCAGCCTGTCCCTGAAGTTTTGGGTTATATTAGGAAGCAGCAATACCCAGTACAAATAAATTAGGTTTCATCATTTATTGAAGGGTCAGACTTAGGACTGCAGCTGATCTTTCATGGGAGCGAATAATTACTTTTTCCTGTATACCTGGTGGGTATCCATATCTTTTATATCATTCTGAGTATGCTTTCAAGGTCGAGCTAGTTTTGAAAAAGTACTGCGTCTCTGAAGACTATTGTATTTCTAGTTGGTTCTATTAACCCATTGGAAATAAAGATGCTGGATTTACTTATAAAAGGGCAAATGATTAAGAGATTTCGTACAGAATTTCATATGTCTATTTCAAAGGAGAGTGGCAGGTGCATGCAGGTCTTTTGAACACCATGACTTACTGGCCCTGCTCCTGCCTGGAGTCTGGGTGTATCTCATGGGCTCTAGTCAGTTGTTTGGACTCATTACTCCATGAGAAGCTGCCTTGAAAACAAGTATTTTGAAAATATTGGCAATTTGAAATACTATCTCATGAAACAAATATTATGATACTTTCCTGACCATGAATTGTCTTGATAATTTTGTCAGTGTTAATTTCAAAAATGTTACTTCATATGGAATGAAATTAATCCAAATAGCATGAAAAAAACCTAGTAAATTAAGTAAGAAGCTTCTGCTCCTGAGCAGAGTCATAGCAAAGTAAACATTTCATTATAGTACTGTAGAAGTCACTATGTCCTCTGGAATGGTTTTGCTTACCAAAATCAAAGGTCACAGTTACCCACATTAAAGAATCTTCAAGAACTTGCATCCCAGACAAGCCAGCTCCTTCTTCCTTATCAAAGTTACCTGTTTCTTACGGATCAGGCAGATGCTCGAATTGCCTTCCAGACAACTGATGTAGCTGCAAAGTTGTGAGATCTTCAGTCACCTCTATCATATGTGTAACATAGTCTTTTTTAAGGAAGTCTGTATTTCAACATCAAGGGTCTGCCTCAAACCTAAGCCCTTTTTTTGACCTCATACCTGGATTTTCTTGGATATCTTTATTCTGAGGTGTGTAGAGTCTGAAGTGTTAAGACTCTTTAGCAAGTGCCTTGGGCTGTTGTAGTTGAAACTGAAATGGATGTCATCTGTAAGCTCATTTGGTTTGAAAATGTATGTTTAAAACCACAGATTTATTCCATTGAGAGTGGGCATTACCTTACAGAACATCTGCATTTTAGTAATACTTTTGTGTCTCATCTCAAAGATTATAATCCTGATTGAAGTCTGAGTAAAAAATAGCCTTTAAATGTTTCAGAAACACTTCATTCTATTATCACAAAAGTTGTCAGATTGTGCTTGTGTGCTATATGTGAGTGGCAAGTGAATAAGGTTCAGAAAGAAACTCGTATTTCAATAACAACTGTGGAATATCCAGTTAGTTTTTATATTGTACAGATTCTGCATGCTTTCCAGCATCCATGTATGGCTGACAATACTAAATCCCATAATATAAGTCTAGTTTTAAGAGAATGTGATACCTGCATATTTTTTAAGTTCTGAGCTATGATCTTTATTGATTACATCAGTACAGACAGCTAGTAACCTGGAAAGACTTTTTGTTCAGTTGAGAGATCAGTTGCTTCTTGTGTTTTGGCTTTGTTGTATGTCCTCACCAAGCTATCTGAAGCTTTTTTTCTTGTATTATTAGAAAGATATAAAAAGTTGAGCATATAAGAAGCTGAAAATGTTTCCAGAATGCAAGTTAAAAAAATGTTATAAAAATGAAAGGGAACTGTGATAACTTCTGTTCTTTATTCAAAGTTCTTATATAGATGTTTTCTTTCTATCCTAAGCAGTAAGGTTGTCTCTTGGTGGGTACTTCCATCTGCCCAGTGCCATATGGATTAAAAAAAAACGTGCTCTGACTTACTTACCTTGTAAACTGCTCCGAGAAGTGGCATTTCCTGTCCTGTGGTTTGTACTGTATACCTGCAGCAGAAGTTGGCTGTATGGCTTGGGGCTCATGGAGATATCACAGTTTAAAGAATAATGAGAATAGGATTTCTTCAGAGTTTCCCTCTTACCAGCAACTATCCCAGCAGAATAATGAGTTTAAAGGCAATTAATAACAATTTATACAAACCTCCACTGAGAGAGAGAGCATTTTTCAGAGTTTTGCACAAGTAGTGCACACATGGATTGCAGTAGAGCATTCATAGCTGAAGTTCCTGACTCTCCTGCTTAACATGGCAAGTGCCCCTGCAAACCTAATAAATGACAGAAAGGCAGGAGACATGATGTCAAGAAATGAAAGTTAATGTAGTTCGTATCATTCCCTGTTTTTGCATTGTGCTGTTTCTTGCATAGGTTATACTTCTCGTGATAGGTGATTTTCTTGGTCAGCATCTTTGTCGATAACATGGACAGTGTGGGATGGAGTGCGCCCTCAGCAAGTTTGCTGGTGACACCAAGCTATGTGGTTCAGTTGATACATTGGAAGGAAGGAATGCCATCCAGAGGGACCTTGACACGCTTGTGAGGTGGGCTGATGCCAAACTCATTAAGTTTAACCATACAAAGTGCAAGGTCCTACACCTGGGTCGGAGCAATCCCAGGCACAGCTACAGGTTGGGCAGAGAAGAGATTCAGAGC
>JAOEHY010035060.1:0-37725 GCA_025447955.1 Psilopsiagon aurifrons | reverse complement strand
TGCTCTAGAGCACCATGTTGAAATGTTCCCTTGTTGACCACTCAAATCACTGTAACATAAATATTTTACTGGAATCTTACTCTAGAATTACTGCTCAGAAATAGGAAACTATATATTTGCGTGTTGAACAGTGTTTAGACAAATGCTTTCCACTGAGAATAAATATTTCTCTTTATTTCTCGGGATTTGTCTGTACTGTTTGGCAGTTTACATCTTTATTTATTGCTCTTCATCACAAAATCATTCGGAGTATTTATAGAAAAACTGATTTGTTAATATGATATCCTGAGCCTTTGCATGTGTTTGTGCCCACATTGTAGAACATTGGTTTTGGTATCTGGGTCTAAGCCCTTGGGCTTGAGCCTTCTATGCCTTTTGATGCTTTACGTTTGAGGCAGTAAGGCTGTCTCAGCTGGGAAGGAAACTGAAAATTTGAGATGAGATGATGACAGCTTCTCACCGCAGCCTCTCTGCCATGGCTAGACCACTAGTTGGGCATCTCAGCTGCAAGCATAGGCAAGGCTTGGGGGAGGCAGCCATGAGAGGCCATCCTTGGTGGTGAAGCATCCCTGGTGGGTGGACTTCCCTAGACAGCGTGGGCTGGAGGCTGCTCAGGACAAAAACTATGCCTTGACTCAAAATTAACCTTAACTTGAAAGGATTGTTTTTACTGAGCTGTTCATGGAATCTGTGGTGTTTCAGTGTTCAAGTACTGTGATGTTTTGTGGTGAGTTCACTGTTCAAGGCCAGGTTGGATAGAGTCAGGAGACAAACTCTAGTATGAGGCATCCCTGCCCATGGCATGGGGGTTGGAAGTAGGTGATCTAAAGATCCTTTCCAACCCAAACCATTCTATGATTCTATGTAAAACAGATTACCCTGTGAAGCAAAGCAAAAGTTGTTACTCACATAAATATGGCGTGGAGCCATCTGGAAAAAAATGTTTTCTTCACAGACGTGGACTGGACTTGAAATGCCTTGGTGGGCTCTCTCTTGCATCAGTGTATTAGAACAGAGTCCTAAACCTCGGTCAAATACAATGTGAACTTGTATGCTTTGAGTTTATTTCCAAGTGGAAAATCTCTCTTAAAATTCTCTTCAATTTCTGCCAGATATATGAGTCTGTATCAGTAATGACGCAGGATGTGAGAAGGTGCTGTGTCTTTCTCCTTTTGAATAAACAATGTGCAGCACATCTGTCATGTTTATATTTAACACAGAGCAAAATAAATCAGAAAAATGCCTGAAGACTCACAGAAGAAGCAAAAATAACCTTCACATCTTTGGAAGGAAGAGAACTCATTAGATGAGTTTTGAAGGGTAACCTTAATTTCCAAAGCCTTGAACATCCCATTCTTGTTTCATTGCAAATCTGAACATTTTCCCTGATTTCTACATCTGGAGCACTGTACCCTTTCCATCCATAGATACTGTGTTTACTGCTGAATTTTATCATACCACATTTCTTTAGGGATAAAGTAATAATAAACTGATTTTCAAAGATCTTATGGCCATCAAATAGATTAAAATCAGAAAAATTTTCAACAGCATCAGTGAAAGTTTTAGTAAATGAACAATGTTTCATTACAAAACTGTAATCCTGGTTTTATATGTCTGGAAATAAGGAAAGTAGGACATACTATCTTTCAAAGTCTATTTTAAAACTGAATACAGCTGTAACACTATTTTCATACTGGAGTAGCGTGAACCACTGGAAAGCATTTATGATCCACTCCAGCCAGTGGCTGATGAGAGTTTTCTCAAGCATTTTGTAGTGTAGAAAAGTGTAGAGAAGTAGTTCCTGAAGAGAGTCAAGAGTAGTTTAATTCAGAGTACATTAATACATAAAAGCTCCAACTAATATGTTAAAGTTACATATGTAGCCATACATTTCAAAACAAGACAGCCAGCCCCAATACAAAGGATGCAGGGAAAAGAACTGATAACATTTTATGCGTATTTGGTTCATGTGTCATGTAATTAAAAAAGTTACGGTCAAGAGATGTCATACAGCAAATTCATTTTCATTATTTTCAGGGTCTTCTTGGCACACAAGTTTAGGATGTTGAAATGCAGAAAGATGATTTTTAACTCATCCTTTAGAGCCAGCAGAGTTTGACCTGGTCATGGATTGTGTACCTGCAGTTTATTGGTGATGCCACAGATGATTACATATCAGGTTCCAGGAAATTCCTGCTTTTTCTAGACCTCACAGGTTTGTCTGTGAGTAATGTAATGTTTCACAAGAGAACCTGTGTTCTGACATCTACTATAGAAATGTCAAAGGACTCAAATTACATTCAGAACAGGCTCCATTGTAGAATCTACAAACTTAACCATCATTCTTAGATACGTGGTCTTAGTTTAGGAGCTGGGTTTTAATGGTCCTAAAAATCTTACATCCACCTTGAGGGTGTGGTGATCTAGTGGTAATTAAACACAGCTGCAATATAAAATGTATGGAATTCCAAAGACACACTGGTGAAAGTCTTACAAATAATTCTGGACTTCCTTTTTTCATCTGTTTTAATAGAAAGGAGATAAAAAATGGGTTTGGCTAACTTTTTCTGTATACCCACAGATGTGAAGTGGGACTCCGAATCTGCAACCGATAAGGAGTAAAACATAGCTAGAGCTGATGTTGTGCTGGCAGCAGTTCCAACTTTGTAGTACTTCTTGGTCTCCCTGTTCTCATTATTTCCTATTTATCCTTTACATTATTCTTGGCTATCTGATGTTTTAATGTTGCCTAAGAATGAAGTTCAAGACTGGCAGAAACCCTAACAATCAGTGTTGTGCAGAAGAGGGGGCAAAGGATGCCTTTTAAACGGCTATCAGATTGTGCTCCATTTCTTTCTGTTTATATAAACACATTTTCATCTTCAGGGGCCTCATTCATTACAGCAGGAACTTTCTGTGATTATTAAGTTTTAGTACTACACAGCAACCTGTGCAATTTCAGGAATGGGCTGATTGAATTACCCAATTAGGGAACCTTGCTAAGTGGGAGGAAGAGGACATTTCAGCGCTGTATTTTCATAGTAAAATCTCATTAAGGGAAGGAAGGTGCTCTATATAGTGGACAGTGGCATGGAAGCTCAACTTCTTTCACTCCAAATATGGATGCTTCCAAAAATGGTCAGAGAGGTATCAAACAGACAAGATCACAGGGAATGCAAGAATTTGAGATCTAACAGAAAAAAAAAAAAAAAAAGTCAGTGATTTTATTATCAAAATGGAAATAATTTTCATTAGTTAGCTTCAGTCCATGTTTTTGTCACACAGTAAATCACTGTTTTCTGCAGAATGAGGATATTGAGCAGCTGTGACTCTTTGAACTTGTACTTCTCTTTAATCAGTTGCTCAGTAGCTGTGAAACATGCAGGAGGAGGGAGTGCATGGAAGTGTGAGGAAGGTCAGCAGATATTGTCATGCATATTGTCACCCACTCTCTGGTTTAGCAGCTGGGAGTCCATGGCGGACTTGCTTTTCTGCAGTCCTTGAAGCTACTAGCCATACAGGTGTTGCCTCAATGAGATTTTTGGGGAGGCAGTAGATGTATAGGGATGATTTTTTAGTCACAGTGCTGCTTCAAATAAAACCTTCACTTTCCAGTTCTGCCTCTAAGGTCATAAAGAATTTTGTTGAATTTATGAAGAATTAAGAATTTATTGAAACTTTTGGGAACTGGCTGAAATCAGATCTGTCTTGTTGGCATATATGTGTGAGCCACAGTTCTGCCCAGTGTAGCGGTTCTACAGCCTCACAGGACTGTCCCTAGCTTCTGCTGCTGTACTCTCATTGTATCGTATTTTTATGAAGACTTTAAACCAAAATAGATTTCACCTCATGAAGCTGCATTGCCTTGAGATTGAAATACCACCTGTTGATCACCATTCCATTCTTTCAAAGGCCTTCACTCAAGTTAGATGACACCAGACCTATGATACATTAAATTTTGAGTTATTTTTATGACTTTTAATGTCCCCATGGAAACACTGTCAAAATTCTTTCACATATGATAATAAAAGAAAATCCTGAGCAAGGAAGTTCACAGCGTACACATCTACATAAAACAAAGCTGGAATGCTGATGCAGTTCCATGGACATCTGGAAAAAGTCAAAGATGAGTTTCCACATCTATCCTATGTCATTCTGGATTACAATAAGAAAATGATATCACATTTCCTTTTCAGAGCTCACAGTTGTTCCTGTCACTTTTTTTGTTAGCTATAGCAAAAAAGTGAAGAGTTCTACAACAGCAGCTGCAGGAATTGATAATAAACATTGTACTGAACTGACAGGTGATGTGTTTTGCTATGTACTTTGCTCAGAGAAGAGCAAAAGTTTACTTTCTAGGTAGTTGCATCTCTTAATTTCAAAGACTTCTCAAAACTTGGGTGAAGTATCAGTTTAGTTATTTATATGTTCTAGATATGATATGTAGCTCTGAGACTGAATAAAGGTTAAATATCAGACTTACGTGGCATTATGCTGGGTCTGCTAAGATTTGCTAATAGGTTCTTGATATTTCAGATGTGAGAAGAACCCACTAGGTTATGGTAAATGGGAAAAGTATTTCTCGCTCTGCTTCTCATCCCTCACTACCTTCTACATATCACACAGTGGCTGCATTCATCTCTGAAACCTTCACTGTCATGTTCTCTTTGAGTTAGGACTACTGCCAAAGTAATCCCATGTTTATAGGGGCTTGGGGTTTTTCGTTTATGTTACTGTTTGCAATACAAATAGCTACTTTTACCTTGGAGTTGTAGCTTTTTATGGGTGTGTTTAATTCTGAGGTAGCAACCTCTATATTTGGGTCAGTGCTTACAAAGTTTGGTCTCTGTAATTTTCTATTAATATTAATAAAACCCATACCCATAGCATATGGGATGCGGAAGACACTACAAAGCAAGCTGTTTAAATACTGAAAAGGTTTATGAGCTGAAAAAGATGAGTTTGGAGAGGGGAATGTAGGCTTTTGCAGTTTCCAAATGCTGATCCTAAATCCATTCAGATGTAAATCAAACCCATCAGGAGCACTCTGCTCTTTAGATATTTATCCAAACATCTTTTTTTTCATTATTCCTTCTTTAATTGGAGGTTGTACATGCATGCTGTCAAAAATGAAAATGTATTCCTATGAAGACGAGTGGAATATTTTGGAACTCGGAAATTATAGCAAAGTTAGGTAATATTTCAGCGTAAATAACAATGTGCCTTTTTTTTGGTTTTGAAATTCTTAGTCCAGGATGTGGATAGTTAGGTCATAATCTCTGTGGATATTTCCTAGTATTTGGCTAGGCTTTGAATGATGATCTCTGTTACTGGAAATCTTGTGCTTCTTTATGTAGGGTAGAGTCAAATAATAGGGTCTTTAAAATGAGCAGCATTGATGTATGTGTTACTACACTCACGTACATTTCATTTATTTTCATACGTTCACGTCTGTTTCACCTGGACATTTGTTTTCATTGGTGTGACAATATCTCACTTGATGCTTCTGTTTTAAACTTCATTAAATTTGTTGCACACTGAAAATACCTTATGTTAGAAGCATTTGTGTGGCTGAATCTGCACCCTGTGCTATTCTGGGGGACTTCTGTGACTAGTCTATCTCTGCTGTTGCTCTTACTTGGGAATTGAATGTTGCTTTCCTGCTTAAACATTGGCATTCAGTCAAGATACACCCATTTGTAATTCTTGTTCTCAGATAGTTTTTGACAATTCCACTTCCTTGCTATCAAGCCTTTATTGACATCTCCAGGAACTCTAGGGAAGTCCTAAGTCACTGCATCCTTTGTGGAAAGATGGAGGTGAGGATGAAATACCTCATAAAATAAATTTTTAAAGCACTTTTTAGAAGGTTTCTTTGAACAGTGTGACAACTAAGATTGTGTTCAACACAAATCAAAAGCTCTGAGATCCTCTTGTGTACAAAGAGCATAAACAAGGACCAGAATCAGGTGTGGTCCTTGGTCTTACGTCACTACCCCAACTCGTAATAAGTTAGACTGGATTTTGCCGCAATTATTATCATAGCTGTACAGTTACCTCCAGGTGATGGAAGTACGCATTTATTTCAGGATTGGTGTGTTTTGACCATGGGGAGTTAACACTGCTTAGTGCACAAGAGATCGACCAATTGCCTGGAGACAAAAGAAGATTTTCAAGTCCTGCATATACAGCTTTTTCAGTTTTGCAATCTACCAACCACTGAGCCTTGAGAATACCTTGCCTGCCACCCCTTGGGAGGAAACTTCTGCATATGAGTATTTGTTTCTTAGCATAACAAAATCAATGAGCCAGTAACCTGCTTTCTAACCTCTTTGTTTACCCTGGTGCTTCTATTGGTAACTGCAGGAGCAGATTTCACAGAACTGTAAGCACTAAGGGTTCTTAACTGCAGACCTCCACTTCAAACTATCATGTTCTAGTTCTCTCTCTTGCTCAGTGTTTCTTCCTAGTAGAAAGTGTGCTGTTTCATTAGCGCAAAAAACTAATAGTATTTACAAACCCAGAAGATTTACTGTGTTACATAAAAAATTAAGCAGTAAGGTAGCAATAATGTGAACATTTAATGTGCTGAACAGTCATAGAATTTCACCTGAAATGTGCACCTACCTGCTGACGTGCTCAGCTATGGATGTAATACGTTGCTGACGAAGATGCTGATTGTTCCTAAACAGGAGCTTCATCTTAATAATTATACAGGGGATCCAGAGAGATCCTCATGTTGAAGAACATCAACTGGAGCTCTTGCTGGCTGACAGGAACCACTGTTGTCCTCATGAGATGCAGCTGCATTGACAAATTAATGGTTTCTCCAGGGTCAGTTTCAGTCCCTCAGTTGGGCAGCTAATTGGCCTTGCCCAGCTTAATTAGCTTTTCTCAGGTGTAAACCTTGATACAAGAGTGTTTGCCTTGTTTGTGTTCATTCACTGTAGGGCAGTATAGTGAGAAGTGTAACAGGACGTACAGAGTACAGCAGGGTCCAATTGCTCGGCAGCCTGAATCCACAGTAACCAGGCTGTGGTTTCTTTTTGTATCTGTAAAATCAGTTCCTTTTAACATTGTATGATTATTACTTCTTGTCATCTAATGTAATTTTCTTAATTGGCTAATTGCTTTATCTATATGCCAAGCATAAGTCAGCCTCCATGGAAGTGTCATTCATTAGCTGCATCTATGTGTTCACTTAGTCCAATGTATCTTTATGTGCTGTATTTTTCATATATCTAGCTTGTTACAGTAATTGGACATCTTAGCAGTCGTGCTGAACACTCCTTTTTGCTTATGTGTCTAAATATGCTTCCTGGTTCCTGCTTCCTGAGATCAGCAAGAGGTCTCAAAACATTAAAGCTTCTTACAGAAGTGCAAACACCGTTGCTAACCTGTTTGTCACGTAAGCATTTGACTTGAGTATATTCCTGGCCCCTGTCTATTGACACTGAGAGAATCTCTTGAAAATAAAGTAAAAACTAAAAACCTGTTTTGGTGGTAATTTGGGTCTCATAATTCTGGTATCGCTGCTTGGCAATCCTCTTTTTCAGGCGGTCACACCAGCAGCTTGGTACAAAAGCTCTCAGGACATTTTCAGCCATTGGGAGTTGTGGTATATTTTAGGCATACAACGGGGTTCCACCTGTAAGGCTTTGAGGCACTTGGAAACAGAGGTGAAACAACTCTTTTTCAGTGACTTCCGGTACTAACGGTGAAAACAAGATGGAGAGAGGGAGAGATGTGATATATGGTAAATCAAAAAGTCATTATTTGTTAACTTTCTTACTTTATGCAGGATTCACATGCAAGCAGAGGAGATATGCCAGGACGCAGCCATCATCCATAGCAATTCTAATAGGCCCATTTAAAAGAGGAAAGAACAAGACAGAGTATTTGAAAAATTTGTAGATATTTTGGGTCTGATACTAGAGGTAGACGGTGACTGTCACTTGAGAGCTACCTAAAGAGAAAGTTCCAGCCGTATGAGGAAAGATGAGAAGCTGTAAAAGCGTGATGCTGAACATTTTGATTTAATATTGTGCCCCAGCTCAGTACAGCCTAGAGCTTCCTTTTCTCTCAGCCTAATACAGTGTATCTTAACATTTCCCTCAGCTTGTGTGTGCTATCTGGATGGCAGTTATTTCAAGTCAAGCACTTGCTCTGTGTTTCTATAGCCCCCAGCCCAGCTAGATCCCAGTGTTGCCTGTCCCTTAGATGAGGCTGATGCCAGCAAATCCAACAGAAAAGGTATTTTTCTTGAATTTAGAAAGTGAGTTTAGAGAATTATGCTCCTGGCATAGGAATGCATAAAATGCAAGGTATCTTAAGGCAAGGCATTTAGATCTGTGATGAGCTTGTTCATAAATCAAGTGCAGAAATTGTTTTTCTGTTTCCATTTGACATATGTTGGAAACATGTTAAAATGACCTCTTATTTTCTTTTTTATGCTTATAATTCTTCACAATTTCCTGTGAAATCTAGTATTCGTGTCAGTTTCAATGCATACTTTTCATCATGCAATGTAATAGGAAGTTACGTTCACCTCTCAAAGCTAATTCTACCCACAGCACTCCATGAAATCTGCTGAAGGACAGCTGTGCAAGAAATAAAGCCCTAAATTATTTAACAGGTGTAAAAAAAAAATCTCAGGTGTCGTTCCTTCTTTTCACTGCCAACTCTTAAGTTAGTAGGAGGTAGGGGTGTCGAGCATCTTTCAGGGTCCATAGTTCATGTATGAAAACCTGTAAACCAAAGCCATTCCTTTGAGTCCATTTTTTTATCCCTCTTCAGAGAAGTATGGAGTGCTAGGTATTATTTTTTAAACAATGGGTGTATTTATTTGTTCAGAAAAGCAGCTGTTAATTATTTCTGTTAGAGGTTTGACCCACTCGGCTGAATCTCTTGAGCTGACTTGTTGCATTTGTTCTCATTTTGCAGTTCACCCCCAGTTCATGGGCCAGCTATTGCACCTGTACAAATCCCGCTGGGTACTCTGCTCTCAGGATTGGTGCCATGATGCAGGGAAGCTGTATTCAGCGGGGTCACATTAGCATTAGCAGTTAAGATATTATTTGTCCCACCAGTTTTAGCATGACTCAGGTTCAGTAGATAATTAGAACCTCGTGCCAAACTTTTGCTACTCACATTGTAGACTGGAGTTGTAATTTGTTTTATATGTAATAGCTATAATTGCAAACTGGGATTGACAAATGTATTACTAATTCAACAATTACTTCATTATGAGGCACTAATAGGAAAAAATCTACCCAAAGTCTAAAATCTCTCTTGTGGATTGATCCTTAATTCTGTACATTATTTTGACTCAAGTGTATTTACTTAAAGCTAGAAATTGCTTTAAAATCTCAGGTAGTATGTAACTAATGCCATATGAAGGTTTTTTCTTTCTATTTTGTTTTGTGGTTTTGGTTTTGTTTCTTTTTTTCTTCTTCAATTACATCAGCCAGTTTGTGCCTCTTGACACAGGAGCAGAATTCTCGAACAATTTGAATACAGCTCTTCTTCCACAGCTGCAGTGAGTACTGGGTGGTGGGGTTGACCTAGTACAGGACTTTGACCTAGTCAGCATCTTTTGTCCTTGGAAAGAGGTAGAGAACAGGGATGTAGAAAATACACAACATGTCCCATAGCTGTCTACCTGCACATCCAGCCTTAATGGTGTGAGATTTCTTTTGGCATTTGCGGACTATTCTTGGGCTTGCTCCTCGGTTTTCCTCTGAAAGGTTGGCCTTGCTTGCCTCAAAACTTCTGGCTCTTTGGAGTGTTTGGCATGAAGAGTGCTTCAAGACAGGGTCATGAAGAGTCCAAATTTTCCCTCCCACTATGGGGATGGAATATCAGGATGGGCTGAGCAGTGCTGGAGGAGGAGGAGAAGGAAGTGGAGAGACAGAAGAGAAATCTGTTCACTCTTCTGTGGGCTAAATAGCTGCCCACTAACATTTCATTATTCTGTAGAGGGCAAGGTAGTAGTAGCAGTAAAGACTTTTCTCTTTTATTAGTGATGTGATTCATTCAGATTCTAGAACATGTAAAGTGAATTTGACTAAATATTTAGAGTGACGGGTTCCCCCCTTTTAAAAAGACCTAATGTTCACATCATAAGATTAAGTTGAACAGCAGCATTTGCTTTTTTTTAGAATGCCTGTGATGTACACACTGGACAGTAAATCTGACATTTAACAAACTGCACCAGCAGGCAGGAAGTGTTTCACAGATGCCTCCAAATACCTAACAAGTAGAGTTTGCTTTTGGTCACAGCTTTTCTAGTCTGACCAGTAGCTTGCAAGCTTTGCTGTATTGAATATTTGTTAGGCCATCCACTGACCCCTCTTATTGCATGTTGCCATTTTTTAAGTGTGAATAATATGATTATAAACTGACACTTTATAGAAAAAAAAAAAACCAACAATGCAGACTTTGTAAGATTACGGATTTCTGGATCCTCTGAAGGGATCACACATTCCAGACCTACTTCGGTTCATGTAGTTCCCGTGGTTTCAATTTTTTAAGTGCTTGGCCTGGTGATAGAATTTGCTGTCTGTTGATGAGGATACTCGAGTTAACCATGTCTGTGGGAATAGTTTTCATGTTTGATTTACACTGCAACAGTGGACAATGCATAGACTGTTTATAAAAGTCGATGCTTAGATGTATCCCAGGCTGACTGTCGCCAGCAAAGGCTGAAGTACTGTAAATCGTGTCAGTTCTCAACCACTTAGAAACACAGTGTATTTTTTCAGATTGGCATATCCGTGATAAACCTTTAAACAAGAGACACGGAGACGTGCGTTGTTAATGTGCATGGAGAAAGAAACCAGAGAAATTAATAATGGATAGCTGTAGTAAATTTTTGTCATTTTGGACTATGCTTAGCTGGTGTTTTTATTTTGCAGTGGGGCCAGGTTGTGTACCTGCCAGGGAGAGCTTGCTGTTCCATCATATCTGCCCTGTTTAGTCCATGGGCAGCTGCATGAGTAGTGGGGAGCAGCTTCCATAAATGAATTACCCGCCTGACAGAACTGTGAAGGGCAGAATGGGAACTCCTTGCAGTCTGTAGCTGCTCATCTTCAGACCTCCACTGATGTGACAGTGGGTGCATAGCTGGCAGTGGATAGATGTGGCTGACACCACAGCTTGGTTGTTCTGAGATGGAATAAGGGGTGAGATCCTGACTCTGATTCAGTATCATCTGCTTTGCAGCCTGCTATTGGAGACCAGATGTTTTAGCACAAACATCTGTGAGCACAAACAATTGCAGTGTCCTTTTGAAGTGAGTCCCTCTTGCATCTCCATGTGTTTAGATAATATTACATGGAGCCCTCTGCCCTTTCCTCTAGAGACCTCTTCCCCCATAAGCAGGATCAGTTAGGCATCATTTTGTCCTTCTGTCCCATACAGATACGGTGATGATGTCAAAGGTGTAAAAACTCCAGGAAATACACCTTGAAAATACAGTTTTGAAAGCTGGATGAAATACTACCAAGAGCCCTGGTAAAGTCTCACTAATTTGTGCTATCTGATTTTAAAAAAGAAACGTACCGAATTGTTCATATGAGTCAAAACACTGATTAGTGAGATAGATAGACATTTTTAATTATTATTATTTCCATCACTAAGCCTCTTTTCCAGAATAATAGAGGGTGATGTGCAGTTTTAGACTGTGTTAATTTTTTTTCTCATGGAAAGTGTCTTTACAGTTGCTCCAGATAAATGGTGATTACATTAAGTTTAGATTAATTTGGATCTAAATTAGGTTTAGATTTAGTGTGGTATTTGGCATTTAAATCTCTTTCCAATACAACACAATAGTTTTATATATGATTTGTTCTTTATAAGAAATGAATGCCTTTTATACTTTTTATCCCATTTTCCTATTGAACGTATTTTTTCTTCTCCTCTGTTTCTTTGATTCTCTTTCAGCCTGTAGTGGGTACAGTATCCCCCACTGCAGTGAATAGCTCCAATTTGCAACCACATAACATATACTCAATGCATTCCAGCTGGAAAAGGCAAGAAATTTTAACAGGCTTTATCCCTTGCAGAGAATGTTGCCAAGATTACTTGATTTGTGTATTCAGTACAAGTAGTTTTCTAAAATTGATGCAGATAAAAGTTTGGGATGAGACAAACAGTTTTAGAAATTGGGCCAATATCCTTAATACAAGTGATCTTCAGCTGTATCATTTTTGGTATGTCGTATTTTCAGCACAACAAAGATGTTTCTGGTATGTTTTATTAATACAGCCATGAAGATGCTTTATAAACTGCTTATTTTCTAAGGCCATTGATTGCACCTGTGCTCCATAACCTGATATACTGATCCCACTGTGCAACCTTCCAGTTTGTAAGATCTGCTTGGATTGGGAAAACTTGCCAACTGGCACTAGCTTTAAAGCGTTGCTGGTTTTGGCTATGTATCTTTGAAAAGATGCAAACAATACAGTGTACTGTTTGTCCCTTTTCCATTAGGCCTGCTTTTATATCACTTTTAGAGGCAATGAAGCAGCATGTGAATAAATGAAATACCTGATTTAAAAATGCATTTGAGAGTCACACATCGAAATTGCCCATGATTTTGGTAACATGAAAATCCCTGCTGAGTAGGAAATTATTACCACTCATCATCCTCTTCAGTATTTACTCAGAAGGTATGACTCTGTTAATACCCTAATGAAGCACTTAAATAAAACACATTCCAGTGAAGACAAAATAACCAGACCTTAAGTAAGTGTGAAAATACTCTTGTCATTTAATAACTTGTGAGAATGGCAGAAGTTTCAGTGCTTTTACTTACTTTTTGGCTTAGTCTTAGCCAAACTAAATGGGGAGAAATCACTCCTAATACTCCTAATTAAGTGCATAACTGTAGAAATAGCAAACTATTACTGAGCTATTGGAAGTGTACAAGATAAAGCATGGAGTGCTTTTAAAAATGGAAACTATTAGGCAAGCCAGTGTTTTCTTTAATTTGTTGATAATGTTCATGCTATTTGTGGCATCCTAATGAAAACTAATTAAGTGTTGGGAAATTATTTACTAGTACACTGGATGAAATCCTGCAGTCTATTATAGATGAAGCTAAACACAATCCCATAGCATTGGAACAGTGTGAAATCTGTCTGGGCATTTCTAGTGGCTTCAGCATAGCTGTTTCACAGGTCATGAGCAGAACACAGATCAGTAGCATTTACTTGTGCCTCTTGTCCCCTGCCAGCAGCGAACAAGTTGCAGGCGGCAGAGCAGGATGCTGGTCTCTCCTGGCTTTGCAGAGCATGCTGAAATATGTGTGCTTGTGCATTTGGAGGGAGAGATGTAATTGGGTGAAGACTGGTGTTGCTACATCTTACAGTTTGAGTTGGCTAAACTCTTCACCACCCCCCTGTCCATGTGGGCTCCTCACCCAGGGGGTGGCAGCAGTGTTTTAGAAGCACTCCTGTCCGGAAGTGAAGAACTGAGCTGAGTCTGTGTCTGGCAGCCCATTGCCTTCTGTTTTCTCCAGTTCTTTTGCCTGTTCATTTCCCCTGAGCAGCTCAATAGCTGCACTGCCTCTTGATTGAGAGGAATGGGAGCTGGAAGGTAGGAGAGCTTTGTGCTTTTGTTTATGAAAGCTGTTTGTGAGAACAGCTTTTCTGTTCTCACAGACTAGAGCTTTGGGAAAATTTGCGTGAAATCACAGAATTGTAAATTCTGGAAATGCAAAGAGAATGAAGGAAAACTAACCCTTTGTTCAGTGCATACATGTTTAGACTTGTCAGCTGAACTAGATAAGGCATCTTTACATTTGCTAGGGAGGAAAAATAACATCTGATGGAAGCATTTCCCTCTCCTCAGTTGTTTGAGTCTGTATGCATGCCTTACACTGCTGCCCAGAGGAGCACATCCCTCTGCATCTGTATTTCTCTTCTAAAGAGATCTCTGGGAGTAAGTGAATGAAATGGTTCTGCATTATCTTTAAAAAAAAAATCAATGTAAAAAAAACAGTCTCAGAGAAGAGACGTATGTTACAAGATGTATGGAGTCAAAGATACCACCACTGTCATGATGGGTTTCTGTCATCATAATGGTCCTTCTGTTTCTCTGCAAGATTTCCTGTTTTCCTGATCTTATTGCTCTCATCTGTATTTTCTTGTATATGGATGTGCTCCTGAAGACTTGCTTGTTACTTGTCTTGCCCTGCTCATATGTCTATGCTCCAGAATTCCAGAAGAAACATTTGCTCACCTCTCCTTTTGATGAGACAGAAAGAGAAAATGAGACAATGAAAAGCAAATTCCTTGCACTGGTACACTGCATATATTCATTATTGCAGGAAGCTAGGTTGACGTTATTATTCCTAATAGTATGTTACAATAAAACTAAGCAGAGGGTAGCTCTAGAAATTGGAAGGATGCCTGTCAATTACACTCTCAAGTGAAAACCTTGCTTCCAAGATACTATTTAACAGACAGAGCAATGTTGGTTGGGGTGGCAGAGGAGAGAATTTCTCTGCCAACAAAAACAGAGAAAAATCTAATTTTCTTCAAATTTATGAAAAATAAACCTTACAAGTTTTCTTAAAGTTCTTTTGCTTTTGTTTTGAAAACCAAAGTATCTGAAAACCAAAGTGTCTGAAAATGGGCCCGTTTAGTTATTATTTGGCCTCCTTTCAGAAGGTCTGGAGCAGAACTCCTCCGCTCTTCAGCTCAGTGGCTCTCCGACTTGAGGTTGATAATCCCCCAAGGCAATGGCAGGAAATGTCGCCTTCCTTTGAGGCTGCTTCTCAGAGCCCTGATCCCCTTTTCTGTTGAAAAAAAGAGTAATAGATTGATTATTTCTGTGGACCATCTGATTCTTTCCCGCTTTACTCCTGCAGAATGATTCTGTGCTAGTGACCTACTGAAACCAAGACGCCTACAATGTTCTGCTTTTCACAGCCTGCGAAGCCCTTTTTCTCATCCTTTTTTTCAGTGGTCTGCTGTCATGGGGACACGGGAACAGGTCTATTTAAAAAACAAAAGATGCCAGCATTGATTTGAATCTCCAGTATTCTTGGAAATTTGGGCTAAAACATACCAACCAACCATTACAGCAAATAATAGATAAATAATAGATTAAACAGCAGGAACAAAAAAGCTCTCCATTAACTAGCTCTCTCAGGTTTCATCTGAAACACATTCCCTAAAGATTTTCCAGTTCTGTGGGTTTTTGTGTTTTGCTGCCTTGTTCAGGAAACAAATTCGAAATGGACTTAAAATAAGAGTGGTTTTAAGCATGTGTGTGTTGCAGGGGAAGACTGCCTATAAATGGTTTTGGTACACTATATCTCAGCAGACAAAAGAAGTAGTTATTCTCATAAAAACTATGGAACCTGTCATCCTGAAAAAGCTAATTAAAGAAAAGGTGAAGCAATTCAACCCATTTCAGTTTGCTTTATTGCCTGTGTATCATTTTAAACATATCTGGTGTGGAAGAAGAAATGTAGAAAGCACCTTCACAAATTTCTTTTCTTCAAGTTATTATTTCTTCCACATATCTCTTGTGGAATTAAGCGCTGTTTAATTAGTGAGTCATCCTCACATATGAAATGGTGTGTGTGATTCTCATATAAAAATATATAATCCTCACATTTAAAGGTGAGTCACATTTGATGTTTTAAAGTCTAAAGCTTTTTCTTCCTCTGCTCCTATTCTCCCAAAGGAATTATCCACAGAACGCTGTGCCTTAGTAGTTTATTAGTGGGGTAGAAATAATAGCTGTTGTTTACATTACTGAAAAACAGATTACTTTTTTTACTATTTCTTATTGCTATTTCTTTCCATTTCAGGCAAACTATCAAAGCCCATTAACTCAATGTAAATCTGTCCAGGTATTTCTACAGACTTTGGATCAGGCTCAGAGACACTGGTCTTACCATCACACTGATGGTGAGCTGGGATCTGTCCTTGTCTCCGTATGGCAGTCTGACCAGTGAGTGGCAGGACACTTGATCACTTATGTCCCAGGTTCACAGGCATTATTTCACATTGTGTTATCTACCTTAAGTTACATCACCAATTTTAAAAACAATTGTCCCCCAGCCCGCTAATTCTGATGCTAATCAAGATCGAAGCAAAGAGTGTAGATTAGCAGTGGAGTTGCTTTCATGGTTCCCACTTATGTGTGGGAGCTTTTCAGATCCTTCTGGACTCCCAGAGCTCCAAGGGAGGCTGCAGACTGGAAGAGGTGACTGCCAAATACAGCTGTTAATAGCTTTACCATAGCTGTTGTCTTCCTAATACTCATTTTAAAGCAATATGCATCTCTATGCACACACACATAGTGTCAGTACTACTGCACTTTGCTCTATATTCCTACTCTGTTCATTTTATTATTAAAAGTTCCCACTCATTAAAATCTCCTTCGAGGAGAAATAGTGGTTTTGATGATGATTATTTTTCCGGTTAACATGAAATGAGTCAAGATTTCTTTTTTAATAGGAAAGCAATTTTCTGTCTCATGATAATAATTTAATATTTTCAGCACAGAAGAAAATACACAATAAATCTTTCCCATGACATTATCATGTAGGGATCAAATTTGTACTCTTTATTCAGTCAAAAATCTGTTGAAAGCTGGTATGAGTGGAAGGCAAATAAAGACTTTGTTCTTTGAATGACCTCTCTCTTGGTATGTATTCGGTAATCAGTTTTCTTCATCTAGTCAGAATTGTAGACCACTGGCCCTCCACTTCTGTTTTACTAGTAGTTTTAGACTCTTCCATATGCACAGCACACTGTAATAGCCCAGATTTTACCTTTCCTTCTCCTTGAGAAGTTGTTTTAAAAATGAAATAATCTCCTGTTGTGCCTTACAGAACTGGCTTCCTGGTGTTTTCTGGGGAGTGGGGTTGTGCTGAGCATCCAGTCTAACCCTGCTTGTACAGGGCAGTAGAAAGGCTCCTGCTCACTGTAGTGGATATGGATACAGGCCAGAAAACAATGCGAAGGGTGAACACCCTGACCCTTGAGGTGACCATAACTGGAGAGCTTTTTTTGGGTGCACTTCAGGACTGGGAGTGGTAGAGTGGTGGAGTGAGCTGCATCTGCCTCAGCAAGCAGCATAGCATGATTGGGGTGAAATATTTAATTTAGAGTTCCTGGCCACCACACAACATGTTTTGAGTGGGGTTTAGTGTGGATTAGCTCTGGTCTGGTTGTGCAGACCTAATGCCCATTAGTGGTTGAAACACAACAGTTGTGTCCTTGGGGTGCGGTTTAGTTTCATGTGAAAAGAATCCAGTTTGTGCACTCAGAGGTCACTCTGTCATGCAAACCAGAGTATGGTAAAACATTTGTTCAAGAAAGACTCTTCTGAGCTGTATCAGAAGGCCAGCATGGCCACAGAAGGGTAGTAATATGCCTTCTACAAACCTCTGCTGTGCCTATCTGTGGCAGACAGGCCATGATCTCGCTCAAAGGGAATGGTTGCACAACCTCCATGAATGGCTGAAAATCACTTTTCCTATATTTTTCCCCATCACTGGACACTTTTAAGATTCAGCTGGACAGGGTGCTGGGCCATCTTATCTGGACTGTGCTTTTGCCAAGACAGGATGGGCCAGATGATCATTGAGGTCCCTTCTAACCTAGTATTCTATGATTCTGTGTTTATATGAATATGTTATTTTGTGTTTTTCCTAAGCCTACCATGGCACTTCAGGGCTAGGCAACTTTATGTTTTGTAAACGTGAGCAGTCTGGCAGTGGATTATGAATCCTCTCTTTCATAGCAAATTTGTAGTAGGCAGAAAGTTGTAACCAAAACAACCCAAATGTGGAAACTGCCATATAAATGAGAGGTAACCTGACAAGACATTTTTTCATTTCAGAAAGATGTTTTTAATTTTGTCTTCTTAAATCTCATATTCTTATACTCTCATTCTTATGAAAGGATTTCATTGAGTGCGTATGTGAGCATAATGTGCATTTTACCATTGTTTCTATTAAATGTGAGCAGTAATTCTGGAAGTACATGATGCTTCCTCTTTGTGAAGAATTTTAAAGCTAGCACTGTTAATGTGAAACAGAATCTTTGGAAAAGAGGGGAATGGTCAGGCACTCTGGAGCAAATATTTGGAAAAAAAGCTTAATTACATGGATACCAGATTAAGGCAGTCTTATAAACAGTTTTGGTATTTTTGACATGGTGGTAAAAAACAGAAAGCAAAGAAAAGCCAAATTAACTTAGCAACTGAAATGTAGTGGTGGACTGAATCTGAAAGTCAACAGGTGAATGTTTTCCACAGTCCCAGCAGAGAGAAAGGCTGAATTGAATAGCCAAATTCTGCTTGATTTCTTTGGGAGCAGAATCAAGTCTTTAATTTGTGAAAAAATCCTGTTTTGATTGTAATGAGAGTTACGTGACTTAAATCTTGTTTAATGCTTTGGAAGCACTGGGTAAAGTTTAAATGAAATAATAAGTTTTCTAGACTTTTAATAGCGTTATTCTTCTTGATGCTGCTGTTACCTCAGGGTATTTACTTTTGGCTGTTAGTGCAGAGTAGAAGTTGATACTATTGAGAATGGAATTGGCAAATCTTAAAACAGAATGTTTAGCTCATAAACATCTTAAAATAAGACTCCATAAAAAGATGTATATTTTTTTAATATGAAATGTTAGTTGTGTTCTTGGCAGGCTTTGCTTCATAGGAGTCACATACATTTCAAAGCGTGCTCTGCTAGCCAGCTGCTGCCAAAAGATTATTTCAAACCAGTGGAGACCCAATTCCCTTTCTCTTTCGCTTTTTTTCCTCTCCCCCTTCCCTGTAGGACTCTCTATATATCATACAACTGAGGTGTAGCCAATCATGGGGTGAAAAATTCATACAACTAATATATACAACAGTGGAAAGCATAGAAACGCTGTCTAAAGATGCCAGCACTAGTCTTTGCTTTAAAAAGTACTGCTGAGATTTCTTTTCTTCAACACTCTTCAAATCTTCAAACATCAAAAACTGTTGAATACTCTTTCAGAGCCAGAAGGATTGCATTAACTATTTGGAGAACTGCTTTTGTCTGCCCTGCACTTACCTGTGGAGTGACACTGTCATCTTTTTAACAATTACTTGATTCATCAGTGCTACATGAAACCAGATATACTCCAGGGGCATGCAGATGGTGGTGGGTTTGGGTGATAAATCATAATAGAAGATGTTAATGGAGTGGCTCTTTATTTATCTCAATGAAATGTTGACATTTATTGTACTGGGCATGAAATTCAGGGTTTATGGGGTTTTTTGAAATAAATGTGTTTGAGAACGTTTGTTGTCCTGCTTTAAGAAGTCTTTGGAGGACTTATTTTTATAAAATATGGACTCAGTGTTGATGAAAGCTATTGCATGTCAGCAGTTGTGCAGGCAGAATTCTTGCCTCACCTTAAGCATATACAGGTACCACAATAGAAGTTCCCTGTGCTGATCAAATAATGTACAGTTCAGTTTTTCTGGAACAGAACTTGACTAGTTTTTTTTCCAAAAAGTGAAGGTAGAGCTTTCTCCACCTTGGTTTTGATCCTTCTCATTTCTGTGTACTCTGCTGGATATGGGCCTGAGACCCTGCCTGCTTTGGACTAAGTGGGAACAATTGAGTGATTTTATATTGATCACTTGCTGTAGCTGTAACAGTCATGAACAGAAAAGGCTTTTGTCCATTGCCTTGAAGTATCATCAAAAAAGGTTTATAGAGCCTTTTGCTGAAAATGTGTGTGTGACTGAAGTTTGAAGTGACTGGCGGTGAGAAGTTGAGTGATGAAGGGGTTCCAGAAGAGTATATTGGAGTGTATTGACCACCTTTGGAACCAGCTGTGAACCTACCTTCCTTAGCCAGCCCACGTCCTTCATGTATGGAGTGACATGTTGGAATTTGGTTGATATTAAGAGCATGTACTTTAATGCAGTTTCTTTTCCTCTTTCTAAAAAGCAGAGATTATCACAGGGAATTTATTTTCCCCAAGCCAATGTTAGCTTCATTCTTTGGCTGTCTAGTTAGGTACTGTGAAGGAAGCCTTGCATGGCATAAGCCTATAAGGAAATTAACTTTTTGGATTTTATCAAAGTACTTAGTCTGATATGCAAACCAGGCAGATACTGGATAATACTGTACCAAAAAATTATATCGTTACTTTAGAAATTGATCACATTCTCCTTGGGCTGAGCTGAAAATTTTACTCAATTGAGTAGAAAGAATTCTGTTGCTAGGGTTTTCTTAAAAAAACAAAGCAAACAAAGCCTCCAAAAACCTCAAACTCAAAACTTCTTAGAAGTCAAGTTTTTAGATTCTTATCTAAACTAGCAGTAAGTGTTCCAAATTCAAAGATGAAAAGCATCTACTAAGTCTTATTCAAATATTTAACAGTTGCAGATTAGAGATAAATACCATACTGCAAACATAGCGGGCCATTGATTTCTGAGCTGTTACTTTTACCAGAATGGAAAGGTAGTGATGGTAAGAGATAAATCTGCAGAGGTTTTTTTGGACTGATAGTGTTGTGTCACCACTTTTCCTGTACTAATCTGTCAAGTAGGACTTGTACTGCAGTAGAAAGAATCTAATTTGTGATTCTGTTATAGTTTTGTATGGGCACTCACTGCACAATATGTATTTAATCCTGACATTTGCCAGACTTACATTAGACAAAATTGCTTGCTTTCATGTCTTTATGCTTTTTTCTCAGTACTTTTTGGCAACATAGCTGCTTGTCTCCAAGTTTCTCTGGTGCTACTAAATGTCACTCACAGGGAGTCTGTTTATTCCTAATTTTCATTTCTGTTTAGGTGATTGACTGCATCAGTAACAGGTGTTATTGTTACTTCTCTCATTTCAGTTTAATTATAATGAAGCATTCAAAAAGAACTGTAGTTGCTTACACTGCATGCAGTCCTGCTGTTTCCCACAGAAATGTAGAAAGACAGGGACCAAACTATGACCCAGCTTCATGTCCTCCTACATATTTGTCTTGCAGACCTGCATGATGAGATATTTGTGCTGAGAATAGCCTGTATTTATAATGACCACATAATGGTAGCAAGAAAGAGACAAAAGATAAGCAAAACACTACCAAGTGCTGAATACTGATCACCTTGCAGGGGGAATGGGGGTGTATTTAAGAAAATCTAGGTAAAAGTTGTGTTAAGTGTATCAGAAATACTGAGGGCAATTCTTTGGATGAGTCTGCCTCTTGAATAGTTTGTGAGGCTGAGTCCTTGATGGTTTTGAGTAAGATTCCTTTGCAACTGTTGGTATGAGTGTGAAGGGTTAAACAATAAAGAAGAAATACATCTTCATGCTTTTGCTTAAAAGTTAAAGGGCTGGATTTCAGAAGGAGCTGTAAAGCTTTCAGCAAGAATCAGGAGAATGCTACAGTAAAATGAAAAGCTGAAATGTGAAGAGTGCGTGATGTGAGATGCCAGCTCAGCACTTTCAGGAGTCATATACAGATCTCATTGCTCCAAGGAGGGGAGACCACCCTTGGAATTGCAGTGAACTGTAGCAGTGATCGGTTGCCTTGCAATGTAAAGAAATTACATAGGCTGATACCCCTCCACCCAGTTACATCACCCAGTGGTAGCCTCTCTTAACAGTTCTTCATTCGGGGGAAAACAGGTGGTACTTACAAGTACTTCTGTAGGTGTGGAAAAATCTCCTTACTGTACAGATCCCAGCGGCACAAGGAAAGGAGAAGAGTAAGAGTGTTCATATAATGAAGGTTCTTTACTGAGGGTGTTTGTTTTTTCTCCTCTTTGTATAGGTTCAACGTGGGAGAAAACATTAAGGCAGATTGGTTTTGAAAGGTAAGCCATAAATTTGTTTCCTTACCGGTGGAAAAAAAAAAAAAAAGGAAGAAAAACTGCATGAGAAATTTTGCAGAATTATTTATTTTACCTGATCAAACATATCCGTATTGTCAAATTTAGAGAGGAAGTTATGCAGTGTCATGCACATACATGTTCAGCTTTTCCATTTATGTTCTCTTTCCCCAGTCTGTCTGAAGCAACTTATTCACTATCTGAACTTGGCTCATAATGTTTTTTTGCTGGCAACGATACAGCATGCTAGTATTAGAAAAGGTGACACACTATTGGGCAAAAGTCTTACTTATGAATGAAAATATTGCTCTCGCTCATATTATTTTTTCCTTGAAACTGCTAACCTGTGACGTATTAGTTGACAAAAGTAAATGAAGCTGAAAGAAGACCAAAGCTGGCAGAGCGCTATTTAGCATCAGAAGGAAAACCAGAATTCAGCATTCCTCAAGTGCAAAAACTTCTTGCAGCCAAACTCAACCACAAGGTGATTATACCAGAAACATATGTTTAGTAAACTAAACTAGACCAAGCCCAGTAAAAAGTGATCTGATGTTGAAATTCAGATGCTCAATCTCGTGTTTATTCTTTTAAAATTGTTAAGTGGAAGAATTTGCTCTCTGCTTAAATGAAATTTTGCTATTTTCCCTCAGTAGGGTGGCCTGCAGTTGTGCACTAATATGCTTGGGTCACTGTTGACCGAGCAAGAAAGAATGTTGCATGTCTCCATGTTGCCTCAGTGTATGCTGCGCATGCTGCCTGGGGCATCTCAGCAAACTCTACAGACAATCAGGACTTTATGAAATCAATAAATGGCCATACAAACAATATGAAACAGAAAAGTACTTTCTTGCTTCCTTCCTCACAAACAGAAAGCAAGCTGCATTTTAATTCTGGCTGTTACCTTGCATAACGTTTTTATTACACCAAAGCAAGTTTTTGTTACAACAAAACCTGGTTTACTTGTTCAGCTAAATATATTCAATTTCCATCTTAGGCATTACATTTGAAAAAATTGAAGGAAGGTGCTCTTTTCAATGTAGTAGACACAGAAGTGCATGGGAAAAAACTGTTCTTATTCTCACACCCATAGATATTACATTGGTACATATAATTTTGGCTCTTCAACGGAAACATAGAAAAGAAGATCACTTTTGAATGTGACAAAGATCTGTTTTGGTGAAATCTAGGTTTTCATTGATACATTTGTAGCTTTACAGTCTAGGGTTAGTTTAAAAGTAAAATATAACGGAACAATAAAACCACTTTTCCTTTACCAGATAATATACGGGGGTCAGATTCATTTCTGTTGTAAATCTCTTGATACTGGTCCAGTCATTCCTATGAAGATTTTGGCCAAACATTTTTAAACAAAACCAAACATTTTCTTGCCATATGTTTTTGTCACAACTTGCAAATCCAGACTGATCTGGAATACTTATCATTTTGTAACTGAGGAAACATGGGCGTTTTTCTTTCATAGCTTCCCACCAGTAAGAAATGTTTTAAAACTTCAATCAGATGACTAAATAAAAATATGTCTCTTCTACAGCCCCATAATCATAAAAATGCCCCAGTAATATAGGCAACCTGAGTAGAAAATTGCAGTCTTTCATAGTGTAAATATTTAGTAGTCCTGGATAGGTATCTGATCAAAATGAATTTAAAAATGTTCCTGTCTCAAAATTTTACTATTGGGAATTTTTAGAAGTTTTAAAAAATAATTTTAGCAAACTTAAAGTGAATTCTACTGAAGCTGTAGTTTTTATTATGCAGCATAGCATAAGAAACAGTATTGATTGAAAGGAAAATTGTGATTCCATTTCATTACAGGATTGGGGTAGGTGGGGGCTGTGGTTCATAAACACCAACTTGAGAAGGCACAGTGACAAATCAAGAATCAGACAAGAAATTCCTTAACTGTGACACCTTACTGTATGTTGTCTTTTTAGAGAGAATGTTTTTGACAGCGCTACAAAGAAAAAGATTTGGATATTAGTGAAAGTTGCACAGTCTCAGTTTCTAAGCTGGATACGGTTGAGAGGTCCTTTTTAATAGGTTGTGCTCTTTTCTCAAGTTTCTTGATGAGCATTTCATTCAGCATAATACCATACATGTGTGAAGAGCACTACAGTAAAATACTGATTCTTTCATTGCTCAATTCTTCATTTAAGATTACGACTTAGCACCTGCTGGGCTGCTTGTCTCCATCAGAATGGAAAAAAAAATGTGGTTTTGAGGAGTGCTAGAGGGAATTGCTACCTTGGGTTTGTGGTTTGAAACTACCAGTGGAAAATGGACAACTTTTTTAAGCTGAGTTCACAAGAAGTTCTATTTGTGGCAATTTCCAGCTTGTGAGATGTTTCAAAACAGCAAGGAGAACCCACACTAGCTGTGTACATGAGATGTATGTACAGCATGGAAAATGGACAATTCTTAATTCTTAATTAAGACTGGAAATTAGGAAAAATACTTTCAACAAAAGGGTAGTTGGGCATTGGAACAGGCTTCCCAGGGAAGTGGTAGAATCACCATCCATGGAAGTGTTCAAAAAATATGTGTGTGAGGTCCTTAGTGACATGGTTTATTGGTTGACTTGGCAGTCCTGGTGTAAAGGTTGCACTTGATGATCTTAAAGGTCTATTCCAACCTAGTTGATTCTATGATTCTATGAATTACAGCTGAGAAACCTTCCTGAGAGGAGGCAAATATATAGAAGAGATTGCTATGCAGATCCCATTATTACCATTCTAGTTTGAAAAGAAGAAAGGCTTTCAGATGGCACTTCCGCATCCTGAGAAATCGATTGCATCCTGGAGTAACTTTAAGTGAAACAGCACATTAGTTAGCACAGATGGGATAAAAATTTTAATGTACTTGGCTTGCCATAATCATAGAAGCAAATGTGTTCTCATCAGCTTTTTCAGAGAACCAGGAAAGAGAACAAGAAAAATAAATCCTTTAAACAGGTAGAACAGTCAAGGTTTGTTTGTTTGGGGTTTTTTTATAGTCATATTCTTGCATGTATTTTAATACAAGACTTTTTATGACCATAATGTATCAGCACTAACCATTTGGTTGACTAAACGATCTATAACATATTCATGAAGTCCATCATTAACTGCTTTAGAGCAGTATTTCTTTAATATCATATTGTATGTCATTGCCTAAGATCAGTATTTCTTATGCCTTAAGGAATAGTTTCCAAAGTAAACAAAGGAATACACATTGCTATATGTAATATTTCTATGCAGGAAGTGCACTTAACTTACAGTCACAGAAGTAGAAATCCCAGATCTGCAGATCTTTCAGACCAGAGAGATTGTTGTGGGGGTCTATCACTACATACTTTCCCTAGTCTTATTGTCATCAGTAGGCATCCCTTTATGTCTACTGATAGGATAGTGAGCTACAGCTACATTAGGGCTGATCCCCTACAATTGTTCTCATATTATGTATATCAAAACAAAGAAAAGAAGAGCAGCAGCACTGGTTTTGCTGTTTAAAAACATATTCTCTGAAAGCTATTAGCTTAGGCACACCTGAGTCAGCTGTGAAATATCAATAACTTTTAAAGGTGTAGTTTGAGCAAGCACATTCTTATTCAGGATGAAGAAAGATGTTTAGATACACAAAAGGAAACACATTCAAAGTAATGTCCTGAGGAATATGTCTTTGTTTAAAAACTGGAAAAAAGTATATTAAATGGTCCTCTTAACAGGACGTTTTAGACTGCATTGATGAACAGGAGATGCAGACACTCAGTTTACATTGCAGAAAATTAAGCCCAGATGATACACAGGTTATGTCATCACTGCTTTGTAGTTATATGATGTTTGTTCTGTAATAGTAGAGTGTTTACATTGTTGTTGTTTTCATATCCTGGCAAACATAAAGGCACCAAGAGATCTGACTGTGAGGCTTTTATGTAAGCATTACTTGTGAGCTGAGGATGCTGCTTGTCAGTGTGAGAGAAATTAGAAATGGTGGAGCTTGAGTAAAGTAGCTTTATATTAGGAAATGACTGGAGTTAAAAGCTTTTCAATTAAATGGAGTATATGTGGGTTTGATAGATTTAAATGAAGGTCTTTGTGTTATTGATTGTTTTTTGAGACATTCAAATAAAGTAATTGTAACATATAGTAGTTATCATCTTTGTCCAAGATAATCTTGACTGCAGCCTCTGACTGCATTTTCTACAGAAAATTTTGGAGAAATTTGGAGAATTAGGAAAAATGTTAGCTTGCATTATGCTGTCCTACAAGAAACATGGTTTAAAATGCTGAGCATGTCTGATACCTGCATGTCAAGCCAACTATCACCTTACATGGTTTCTTTAATAATCTGAGCCAAAGCAAGTAGACTTGTGGGCAAATACGATGACTTTTTTTTGCCTCTGTTAAATAAATAATGAAAAACTCAGGGGGTTTTTTGTTCATTATTGGTGCATGTGTAGACGACACCCCACATATTCATAAAAATGTCTGGAAAGCAGTCAGCTGTGTTCCATATTGTTCCAAATATGACTAAAAATATGTTTCAGAAGGCGTTGTACATCTCACTGGCTTCAGATTTTTTCAGTCACATGGAAGACGAGTAGGAATGGCTCACTTATGAACAATCAACAGTGACTGTGATGGTTTCCTGGCTACTCTGGCAATTAAAAAGAGAGCTTAATGCATAGAGACTATTAAAATGCAAGAGAGAAGAGGATTAGGTCAGACATTGAGCTGGTCTTCTCCTGTAACTCAGTCTTTAGGGTCTTCCCAGCTCACAGCTGGGGTGAGGCTTGCCGTGCAAAGCCTGGAAAGAGCCATAGACAACTTTTGGGAAACTGCCACTTCACACTGCAGGGAATTAAAACCAAAAGGAGGACTTTGTAAAAAATCTGAATCTCTCTAGTTTGAGCTACCAGATGATGGAGTTTATCTCCTTGTGTGGTGTATTCAGTAGTGATTACAGTAATCTATTGTTATGTATTTGTGACCCAGAAATTATCTAGTAATTTAAGAATTTTAAATGAACCGTTTTGGGGCTCTTAAAACTCATTGCCCTGCAGGGTTTCCACATTTCCAGTCTTCCCTTTAGTACTCTTCTCTGAGTTGCATTTTCTAATGGGACTGGTAACTACTGAGCTACGCAGCTACTTACAGTGCTTCTATTCCACTTTCACATTTGTTCTATGGTGTTTCTCTCATGTATGTGATGCTTTACATTATGGTTCCACAAAACAGACTCAAGAATGATTTAATAACTGTTATTATATGTTAAATAAATACCAACTGTTTTAAAAAATACATATTTGAAGAATAACAGATGTATGGTTATTGCCCTTTTGGCAACATTTGATAAGTATGTTTTCCATGATAAATATCTGTTTCAGTGACACAGAGGAAGGTTCTTTTGGGCACTGATTTCTTAGTAAAATGTAAATATCTGTTTAAGCCCCTCAGTTTTCCATATTGAAGATTCAACTTTTGTTTGGTTGGCTGCTTCAAAATGATTCTGAATTATTGTTATTTTTGTGGTATGCAAAAGTTTATTATTAATTTTAAGTTACTTGTTTATAAATGGAAAAGTATGTAACTTCTATTCTATGTAATGCTAATGTGTCATGTCTGCAGGGTTTGTACTGCAGCAACATCTATGTAGAAGGTGCAACACGAAACATCCCAGATTCTGGCTGAAGTGATGCTGAGGGTGTTCAACTGTGAAAGCTGCTCCTGTTAGTAAAGTACTGTGTATTGACTTGTGGGCTTCTGCATTTTTTAAAATCCTATTACTAGTTCTGACGAATGAAATGGTAGTTGTGGATTGATAGCTCTCACAACTCAATGAAAGGAAAGGGAAAGAAGGTGAGAGCAGGGAAGGAAATAAGACTGTCAAGGAAAGAGGGAGAGACCAGAAGATTGCTGTCAGAGCTAGACCCTGGGAAAGAAGATTGGCTCCTATGAAGATATATTCCTATGAAGATCTCTTAATGTATTTCAGTAGCTCCTTCAACTACTCTTCTAATCAAAAGGTGATGAGGAGGACAATATACATTGTTTTTGTCTGAAGCAAAATAAATACAACAGCCCTGCATGCCACAGGTAGGGAGCCACAGCTTTCCCGGCAGCCACCAGGAGCAAGTTAGCTGTCATCGCTGAGAGATGCGTTTTTGTTCCTATGTTGGTCTCTGAGAGCAGACGGATGTCTGCTTTGCAGCTGCTCCACACATGCTCCTGCTCAGTGTGGCCAAATATACTGTGAATATCTTCCCTACCCCTTGCAGAGACTGAGAACTCAATTTCCGAAACCACTCATGACGTGCGGTGAGCGCTGGAATCCAAAAGCATCAGAGGCACTTCCCAAGCTCCTCCTTGCAGGTCTAGGTTGCTAATTATGAGCCTACTGGTGATCTGTTTTCTCTCTGTCCCCCATGCTTAGATTACTTGTAACTTGCTGGATGTTTGATTGGTGCTTGGCCAGAGTTTCTCTGGGTGACATGTAAAGAATAAACAGAAAGAAGAGAATACCACTGGATTCTATAAATATTTATTATGCACAATTCTGGCTTGGAAATCCAAGTACCATATGGTTTTCTACAGTGATATCCCCCCCTCCTCTTCAGTGGTTTAGTAAATCACTCTTCGGTGTTTTAGTAAAAAGAACAAATATATGCTTGAAATACAAAGTCTTATCCTGATACTATGTTCCCTAATTTCAAACCCTTTCTTCACATACAGCTGAATCCTATGGTCTCTTCTTGGACAAGGCTCCCATTGACATCATTTTGGAAACATGGCCTCAGCCAGGGGCTGCATGAGGCTGCAGGAGTCTGCAGGGTCTGATCCCTGTGAGGCTGATTTAAAAGGAACAGTGTAGTCTGAATGTGTTGTGCAAATACTGAATTATTTGACTCTGGGAAGACAAGGAAAAATGAGTGCAATGATGCAATCAGAGGGATGTGAGGAAAGCCATGCCAGACACCTCTTTCACCATTTTGGAAAAAATAGCTATAGCTATAATATAGATATAATTTATATAGGTACCTATAATATATATAATTATATATATATAAAAAATATATATATGTATTTTTAATATATATAATAACAGCCTATGTGCCTGTTTTAGTCTCCAGTTAAACAATGCACTTAAGCAAGTTCTGAAGTTTTCAGTGCCCAGACATGCCCACTTACTTCAGCAGGGTTCTCTTTTTCAGTGTACTGTCTTTTAATTGCTTCATATGAGAAAAATCAATGTTTTGTTTATACTTTGTATTCCTTTGCCCACTCAGGCCTCACATCTGACAAAGATTAGTTTATAGCCTTCCTCAGCATTCTTGGCACATCTTTCTTTTAATATATGATGCTCATCAAACTTTTGTAGGAGTTAATGAATGGGAATTTATTCTGCAGTGATTACAGTTACATATGAGTAATATGGCAAATAAATGTAACACAGGGAGCTGAAGAGATGGAACCAATTCCCCACCTTCCTTTGGGAGGCTGTGAATAAGAGAGCAGTTTATTGCTTATAACAGAGTTGCTGTCTGCTGGGTGATATCTCAGTTTAATAATTTCTCTGTCTAGCTGCTTCCTAATTGATAATTAGGGATCTGAGGGCAGAGAACCACATCAGAAGGGCTTATTCATGTTCTTCCAGCTGCAACACTGCACTTCTTTTCTTAAGGGGCGATGGACAGCAAGCAAGTGGACTTCCCACATGCGTGCACTTGTCTCCAGGTGAAGGGCAGCACAGAGTCCCAAGTCCTGGGAAGACAGGGGAACTGAGGTTGCTTTAGTTTGATTTTGAAAGCTTCCCTTGTTTTGTTACTTCATGGTGGCTGGGACTGTGGAATTTGTGGATGTGTGTGCTGAAGTATTTGTGTTGTTTATAGTGTGGGAAATGGGGAAGAAATGTGTTTTCAGTTTCATTTGATATATACTGCATGCCTGAGATTCTACCTTAAATTGAGTTTTCTTCTCTGCTCTGACAAAAAGTGAGACTTTGAAATTAAGGTCTGAGTTACAAACAAAGCCAGAATAAAAATTGGATTATATTTGCAAAGAACAAAAAGATTGTTTTAAATGTTATGAAGAAAACTGAAGGTTGTTTTTCTCTAATACTGTGTCAGCTAAAATTTTTTAGTCAGGATTAAACACTGAAATTGAAACACATTAGTTTTAAACCAGTTTAACTTTTTGGATTTTATTCCAATGTCCACTTTCATTCCAGTGTTGCAGAAAGTATGTAGTCAGTCCAGAGTGCCCTCACCCCTGGAGTGAGCATAATCTGAAAGAGATAAGAACTAGTAAGTGCCCTGCTTTGGGCTGTTAACCCATTTACCACTTGTGTTTCTTGGTGCCCTAAGAGCTGGGGCCTGTGAAGAATTACTACTTTTAACTCTGGCCCTGGACTGTATCTTTAAAGCTGGGCAGCCATTCCTTTTTCAGAGTGGTTTAGTTGTTGACATGTAAGGACCTTCAGAGAGGATCCATCTATCCTAAAGTGTCTCTGTTTGCTGTGTTTGTTTTTTTTTTCCCCAGCAGCATAGGGACATTTGTAGTGCCACGTTATGTGTTGGGTGAGGAAGTACACTACTCTCCAAGGGCACATACAGCATCTGTCATAGTTAACTTCTGAGATTCCTGTTTGGAATTTGATTAATCTTCTGCATATTCCAAGATACAGTTTATATTCTGCAACAGATTTGCTGAAGAGGTGATCAGTGCCCCAAGCGGTCAGCATTTAAGAGGTATTTGAACAATGTCCTTAATAGCATGCTGTAACTTTTGGTCAGCCCTACCATAGTCAGGTAGTTGGGTTAGATGATTGTTGTAGGTCTCTTCCAGCTGAAATGTTCCCTTTCCTCTCCTTTCCCTTACGCTCTTCTCTCCCAGTGGTCCTTTTAGTGTGCTAGCTAAACTTAACCTATTTATAAGAAAAGCTCACTTTTGATGGATGTCATTTGGATAAGTTTTGCAGCCTACCTTTTGCAAAACAAACACATTTCTTCTTAATAGTCATATAATAGATTTTTTTTCAGTATATTGCTAGGTATGGTTTTGTAGCCTTTGAGCTGCACACCTGTGAAACAGTAGAGAGAGATTCACCAAGTGATACTTTTTTATGGAAGCTTTTCAGAAGATGATCACCATTTGGCTAAAACCACTTAAGACTAGCAATAGCTTCCTTGCATACCGGATTTTCTCAAAGCTGTATTTATTAAAAATGTCATGGAACTGTTTAGCGTGAAATACATAAACATTCAATGAAATGCCTTCATTTGAGCAGATTTAAGAGATTTTTTTTTTTGGCAGTTATCTTAATGGTAACATAAACAATCTCTACATAAAATAATTCTAGCAATCATGGCTAATCTGTAGAGTACGTCTCTGTAATATGCCAAGAAAGGTATTTCCTCTGGGTTCATTGACACCTTTTTAAACAACATTGAAAGCAGCAGTGTGAATTGTCTAGATTTCTAAGCACACAGTCCCTTAATTATATAAGAAACTCAGTGGACTTCAAGGGTATATCTCATGTGAGTAAACATTATGGAAGCAAGGTGAAAATTGTTACTGTTAATAAACTAGATTTAGAGATTGCAGTTGATTCTGTAGAAGTTAGAGAATTCTAAATTGTTTAACTTAGAAGAATTCAGATATTGATAATCCAAGGTGGACATAGCAAGAGGTAGTCCAGAGGAAAATTACATTGTTAAGCAAGTTAAACACACTTGTGCAATCGCTGTGTTTCAGTCCTCTGCATGGATATGCAATAAAGGACAAGAAGCCACTTACTCATGGGAAGAATGACGGTCCTGCTTCAGGTTCAGCCTTCTGTGCACCCACCAAAAGATCTGGTTGCAGATAACTAATCTCTTTAATCATGTGACATGCCTATGGTGAACCTCACGTTCAACTGCAGGTAGCTGTGAAACACATCAGTATAATTAATTACAAGATGCTTCATGAATAAGCTGGTTCCTCAGTTTTCTTTTCTGAGGGATCAAGTTGAATTTATTTCCAGATCTAACAGAGGACTGTCAGTGTCGGTATACATTAGCCAGTGGTCCTACTTCCTCACTAGGGACTCTGTCTTACCAAGACTTGCAGTAATATCAAGGCTGCTTAATCTTAGGCATATTTTGGCCAATTTGCTGAGTTTGGCAAAAGGGTTGCGAAGTCTCTTTTCTTAAAAAAAAAAAAAAAGAGGGTGACTCTGTGATTCTGGAAAGGTTGAAACTCATGCAGTTTAGCATTCTGAACTCTTTAAAAGCATCAAAATAACATCTTTCAAGTACCTGAATCACTTTGGGAGTTGGGTTTGTAACTCAAGAACCCTTATGACTCTCAAACGTTGTGTCTGTAATCTTCTGTTGCAAGTGCTGGGAACATAGCTGAATCCTCTCTGTGTGTCTGATTTTCCAAAGAAAGTGCTGCCCAAAGCTGTTTCTTGTATAGTATTTCAAAAGCCCAAAATCCACTAATCCTTTTCCTTTTTCTTTTCTTTTTTTTTTCTTTTTAACAAAAAAGTCACTTCTGCTGAAAACAGCCTTAGTCCTGTGCTTCCTAATAAGCCTGTTTCTAATATAATAGCAATTTTACCACAATAAGCAGTCTTCCTTCATGCTTCCTCATTTTAAATGGAAAACAGTCCTGAGGAGAAATCTATGTAGAACTCCTCTAGAGCTGTACTGTAGTTAAGTATTATAGAAACTTTATAGTTGTTGCTTTTTCTTAAACCATACCCTAGGGACCTGACTTTTACAGGGCTTTGCATTGTAGCTTTTGTACCTGTTTTATCTTTTGTTCTTTAAGAAAAGTCAACTTTGAAATGAACCCCGTATGGAGAAGTCTTTCAAACAAACCTGAATCTTATTCATTTGGCAGCATGGGTGAAGGTTGTTTGCATACATCACAGTGTTTCTCTAACTGTGAAGCAAAGGCTGTTTAGAAGCCAAGCCAAATACTTTTATAAAGTTACTTTCTACTGCTTCTGACCCTGTTGAGAAATAGAATAATTTAATAGCCCAGGACAAAATAGGAATTAATATGGGCTAGTTCCATGCTTCCAGTCTTAAAAGTAGGTTTACTAGAGCAATGTGGATCAAAGCAGAAATGAAAATTTTACACCTTAGGACTATCTCTTATTTATAGTGATTTTGTAATTCTGCATGTTAAATTAAGGACAGACCTCACATACAGAAGTCAGTTTAGGGGTGAGAATTACTGGGTTTTTACCATGGAACTACAAAACGATAAGTTTGGGGCCAGTGAAAATGTTGACTTCCAGAGAAAGTGTCAGTATCTGTAATTTCTGAAAACTTGGCCACTTATTTCATGGCATGGGGGCTGGAACTAGATGATCTTAAGGTCCTTTCCAACCTTAACTATTCTGTGATTCTATTTGAAAAATGTCAATAGTTTCCATTTTTTTCTTCCCGTAAAGAGGTGTTTGGTAAAAGATACACTCAGAGATACCAAAGATATGTATCTTTCACTGCGTAATATTGTTTAGCAAGAAGCAAAAAATAATTTTTCATCCTTGCTACATTGATTACTTCTTTTGCAGATATAAAGATATGCCCCTGGAGTATTTCCATGGCTTTTCTGCATTTGTCAAATTTAAAATAATAATAATGCAATTAAATTGTATGTCATCAGTAAGCAGTCATAGCTTCAAAGTGGAATGATTTAAAATAAATGTTATTTTTCTCCTGGTTTTTAACCTTTGAGAGTGAAATTGATTCACATTTCACATCTTTTCTTCATAGATGTAAGGACTGAAAATAGGTATGTGTATTCTTTGTAAGGAAGAGATGTTGACTTTCACAGTCACATGGCTGTAGAAGGTAAAACTTTAGGAAAGCATGGGATCCCCAGTAAAGCTTTGGCAACTATCAAAGTAATACTCAAGCTGTGAAAGACTCTTTTAGAACATTAATCATGTGAATATATCTGAGTCTTGAAAGAGGAATGTCTCTAAACTAACTTCTCTCCGGTATGCTAGCCTGATTTCTGCACTATGAGAATGAATTGAGTTACTATTAGATATCTGATTCTGTAAACTGCAGACAATGAAACTGCCAGGGTGGAAATGATAGTACAGCTCTTATAGTTGTTCCATATCGCTGCAAACAGCAGCATTTATGTCTTCTTCTATGTCTGTTGTCTCTTCTTCCCTCCCACTTTCACTGCACTGTCATAAAATTTCTTTCTTATGCTTCAGCATGCAAAACTACTCTGATTACTTTTTATTTGCTGTCTTCCTGTAGCTTACATGTATGTGTGTATTTGCCATCAGACTGCATCCAGCTGCTATGCAATGACATAGGCAAGTGATCGCACAACTGTAAGATTCATTGCTATAGCAGATTCAGTTGTGAATGAAGAGTCAAATCAGTTGTGACTTTTAAATTAAAAACTCAACAGTGAAGAGGATAAAACAGAGGAATGCAAAAGCCAAGGATAAAAGTCACACAGTGAAACAGAAATAAAGCCTGATAGAATTCAGAGGTGAAAGGATATATTGTGGTTTCTGTAATAGTATATTTTTCATATTCATTTAATAATTTTCTTCCAGCTAATGAAGATTTTTAAGTAAAAACCTGTTTTTTTTAAGTAAAAAAAATTATTAGTCCACAAGTCCTAAAATACAGCCAAAGTGTGGTCAAATATTCCTCTATTTGAGAGCTCTGGAAATGTGCAGAGTGACTAGAAAACTAAGATAAATAATGTCAGGTACATGAAGGCCTTTTATGTATGCAAAAAATAGCAGAATGGGCAAGAAAATTTTAGTATGCTTTATATGGAAATGGAAGGTTATTAGTAAATATTCTTGAAAAATGGTGAGCTAATGTGCAACAGTGTAAACTGGTGAATAATTAATCAGAATAAAGTTGAGAAAATAAGTGAGGTTTCTTTATTTCTGAAAATTGTTTTGAAAAAATAATCTATCTCTGAAAGGCAACTTGATAGTGTAGGGGTTTTGCCATATTTTTGACATGACTGAATGTTCTGTACTGACTCTTCCAAGCAGCCACATATCCATATGCATATGATGAGAAAAATGGAGAAGAGGTTAACACCCCCATTTCAGTGGGAACTCATGTGGCCTTCTGCACACTGTAGGAACACAAAGGAATATATACTGTTATTGTGAAATGTGGATGAATTATGGGAACTCTGAGGAGCCGAGATTTCCCTTCATGGGCTACCATTCAGAGGAGAAAAAGACGTGGGAGGAAAGAAAAGATGCAGGACTTGATGTTCACATCTGCTGCAATTCAGTGTTGCTAGAAATCAGATCAGTCTGCCCCCATATTTCATTTCCTTCTGTAATCTTGACCAGTGATTTATAATTGGTATCAGCTGATCATCTGGCTCTCTCTTTCCATGGCAAAATGGGTGAGCAAAGAAACTTTATCCTCCTACTAGTTCCTGACCAAGAGAAGATAAAACTTTGAAAGACAAAGGTCTCTATTAACTTTTAATGAAATCTCTGAAACATCATCCTAGTCTATCTCTTTTTACTGTTTCTGGTATGCCTTGTTTTTTTGGGAAACAGTTCTTTAGGAATCTAAAGTGAGAGATTCAGCTTTGTTAATCACAGACAGCATAGAATCTTAGAATCATAGAATAGTCAGGTTTGGAAAGGAGCTTAAGATCATCTAGTTTCAGCCCCCCTGCCATGGGGAGGAACGCCTCACACTAAACCATGCCACCCAAGACTCTGTCCAACCTGTCCTTGCACACTGCTGGGGATGGAGTTTCACAACTTCCCTGGGCAACCCATTCCACTGCCTCACCACCCTCACAGTAAAGAATTTCCTCCTAATACCCAATCTAAACTCTCCCTGTTTAAGTTTTAACCTGTTACCCCTTGTCCTATCACTACAGTCCCTAATGTAGATCATTTCACAGCGTCATTACAATTTTTTTACCTTGCTTTCTTCCAGTCTGTATTCTCGGTGAAGTCCTTGGAGAGGATCTCTGGAGAGAAGTTCCTGAGTTGGGAATAACACATACCCTGCCACATTCCTTTGCAAAACCATGCTCATAGGCCAGATCCTTGGCTCCAGCTGCTATTTCAGTCCTGCCTCTGATCTGTGACTTAACACTGGCAATAACAATGTTTTGTAGAAGTGACCAGTAACATTCCAATAGAAGTAGTCAGAGAGGCATTTTATGCCATTCCCACCTCTCACTCATTAGGAACAGTACAGGCAATAACTTGGCAGCTTCTCATGGCAGATGCTTCAATTTTGTTCACGTTTGCAAGATGCTGATTGCTATTCAGCTTAATATGAAATATTAATAACATGACCATGTAAGGTCAATTTTATTTAGCACAAAGAGGGTGATTCCTCTTGTTAGACTGTTGAGTGAGAAGTCTGAGACCCAATAGGTCAAAACTGGATATTTTTAAGGTAGACAGTGTTGAAGTCTATGGCTGGCAGATAACAATAATGCTTTCAGAAAAAAAGTAAGAGACCCTGGTACATCTAGTATTTCCTGCTGTATTATTGGTGCAGCCTCACATTGAGTGCTGCGTACAGTTCTGGGACCCACAGTTTAAGAAGGACATGAAGGTCCTTGAATGGATCCAGAGGATGGCAACAAAGCTAGTGAAAGGACTTGAGGGAATGCCCTGTGATGAGCAGCTTAGGGCTTTGGCCTTGTCTAGTTTGGAGAAAATGAGATTGAGGGGTGACCTTATTGCTCTCTACAGCTTCCAGAGGAGGGGTGTGGAAAAGGAGGTGCTGATCTCTTCTGCCTGGGATCTAGGGTTAAGATGTGTGGGAATGGTTCAGAGTTACATCAGGAGAGGTTCATACTGAACATTTGAAAGCATTTCTTTACCAAGAGGGTGGTCAAACACTGGAACAGGATTCCTAGAGAGTTGATCAATGCCCCGAGCAGTCAGGGTTTAAGAGGCATTTTGACAATGCCCTTAAAAACATGCTTTATCTTCTGGTCAGCCCTAAAGTGATCAGACAGTTGGATTAGACGATCATTGTTATGTGCCTTCCAACTTCATTGTACATCCTTCCCAACTGAAATACTTCTGTTTTGTTCTGTTCTAGTAGGAGAGCTAGACTTTCAAGAGAGGGAGCTGTGGAAGGGGTGATTCAATCTAGCATGTTATCAGAGCACCACTTTCATCCTTATAGTTCTCTGCCAGTGCCCTCCACAAAAATGTTACACTGGCTATATATGATAGGAGAATTCCCAAATCCCATGGTGGCAGCTTTTACTCTTTTTTATGTGACGCTAGTTGTTAAAAACCAAAACCAACTTAATGGTGTTCACATGTGGTCCTTAGATAAAACTGGGGAGACAAATAAGAGATTGTGAAGCACAGGGATGTAAATCAGATTGGTGAATTTACTTTCTGCTAATAACTGCTAATAACTGCAGCACACATGGAGTCAGCAGTCCAATGAGATTAAAGAGGAATGAAGCTTAGAGTTGAACATGGATATTTTTAGTAACAATGAGAAAATAATCAATTTCTACCACATTGAAACCAAAAGCTGACAGCTGGATGGTTATTACTCTATGTCCTTCCTAACAGCATTACTTTGCAGAAAAGAAGAGCAACCTCATATCATTTAGGTGCCTATAGATGAATAGATGCTGTGACAAATAAGGGAGTATGTCCTGGGTTCAGCAGTAGCAGTCATTTTTCTCCTTCTTGGTAGCTGGTGTAGCGCTGTGTTTTTGACTTTTGGCCTGGGAACAGTGCTGATAACACCCATGTTTTCGGTTACTGCTTAGTAACGTTTTGATCTGACCAAGGATTTTCTGAGCCTCATGATCTTCCAGGGAGGAGGGGAAGCCGGGAGGAAGCAAAGACAGGGCACCTGACCCAAACTGACCAAAGAGGTAT
>JAOEHY010035058.1:6637-31407 GCA_025447955.1 Psilopsiagon aurifrons | reverse complement strand
ATAACACCCCCCCCCCCCCCCCCATTGGCTTCTATTATTATTTGTATATTTTGTATTTTCACTTGTAAAGTCCAGTGGTTTCTGAAAACAACCAACAGCTGCTAGGAACCTGTCAATAAAAAACTTGCTATTATTCCTTTAAGTCAATGAAATAAATAATGAATTTCTTGGTAGCTGTTCAGTAGAAAATGGAAAAGGTGCATAAGACTTTCCTTTAGTTGAAGGAAATATGTGGTTTAGACATAAATGACATAGGGAATTTGAGTTTTGATCTCTAAACTAACTCTATATGTAATGACCATCTTCTTTAGGATTCAAAGAGATAAACACTGGAGAGAGTTTTCAGCATGCCTTAAGGGTAGCACTCTCTGAAATAGGAAATTAAGTATCTATCATATTTTCCAGGCTAAATATTTTTTCAAAACTAGAGGAAAATCTACTTTAGCCTCTGCCTTCCAAATGCTGTGTTCACAAGTAAAATCTATCCAGTTTCATTTCTCTCTGTCTTAAAAGTACTCAAATTCAGCCATCTTTACTTAGGATGAAATGCAGCTTACTTCATTTATAGTGCCAGTTAGTTTCCATAAAGTGAAATACTAGTAAGACAGATTATATTGCCTGTCCTCAGCTGCACTTTACTCTGTAACTTTTTTTCCTCCTTTGAAATGCAAGGTGCAAATGTGGAACAATTGCTGAATGGGCTATTTTGTATCCTAACAAAACAAAACTAGTGACAGTAAAGTTTCATGGTATAAAAGGAAAATAAATAAAAGAAGTATGCCGTACTTGAAATGAATGTAACTACAGGGACAGAGCAAGGAAATTATCCTTTAGAGATCTACCAAGTGGACTGCTATGCTATAAGTATTTCATAATATTTCTGTGGAGAAAGAAAATTACATTCTTCCAATCATTTTACTGGCATCTTATCTTTCCAATGAAATTTTAATAGCAAATAAACTTCCTTCACTATGCTACAGTTAATTCCATGGGCATATGTAATTCCTATTTTAAATCAAATATCCTCTAACAAGGTTGCTAATAAAATTATTAATTATTTTGAAAATTAATTATTCTTTAATAAATCAATTTGATTAATCAATTAAATCTACTTATGGGAAACAGAGGAACAAGAGTTCATATCGTAAATTGAAGTCACCAACTTCGATGCAGTGACAAAAATTTACATCACTGATAGTTGTTATTTATTATTCCATTCTATGTGATTGGGAAAAGGGGATGTTTCCCAACTGACTAATGTTTTAGTAGCCTCCCTTGTATACATTTTTTTGAGGATTCCAAAAAGTCTTCAGATTTTGCTGCCAAAAATTGGCAGACTTCCTTCTCAGAAGTCAGTATCTATTTTTGGTCTTAGTCCAACTTTCTGTCAGCAGGAATGCTATTGGAAAAGGCTGCTGAAGGCAAGAAAGATATTAAATATCTAGAATTTTGATTATATGGACATTTCCACTTGAGGCGGTTCAAAATATTTGTAGCCATGGGGTGGAATGCTGTTACAGATTAAAAGCTGATTAAGTCATATGAAAAACAGAGCACAAATAAATATCCAGCTTTCGAAATGGAAAGAGTTTAGAATGGAGGTGTTCCAAGCTCCAACACAGGCACAAATGTAATGTGATATGCTGATATAGATTTAAAAACTGTGATCACCATAATGACAGTGTTTACTAGCAAAACTCTGCAGGCTGACATAAGCACGAGTCTAAGAAATACCAATAAACACAACACTTTGGTTAAATAGTTGACACGGTGAGTTATGAATTATGTAAATACATGTGAAAAGTCTAACATTCTTAAATATTAACAAAACATACATAGAATTTTAAGAAAATGATCTAGATCTAAAACTTCACTGGGTACCTAAGTCAAGCAACCAGCTCATTCTGTGTCAGATTCAAAAGGAATAACAAGATATTAATCGGTATGTTGAAAAAAATAAAAAATGAAATTACGCAACACAGTTCTGATAACTTTTTTTAAAAAATATTGTTCCTTATGTTCCTTATATAATTTCCTTTGGGACCAAACACCTCCAGTGTACATTATCGGGATAAGAATGGTTTCAGGAATATCATTATTGTGGGTTTATGAGTGCTCTCTCTGTCTAAGTACTTTCTGGGTAGTTAAATTACTTATAGGTGCAAGAATGGAGCAAAAGGTATTTTGCTCCTCTACAACAGTTTAAAGTGAATGTAGTTCTGTCGTGGTTAAAGCCCAGTTGGCAACTCAGCCACAGAGCTGCCCGCTCATTCTCCCCTCTTCCTCCTCGCCAGCTCCCAGGGGGATGGGGAGGAGAATTGAAAGAATGTAACTACCATGGGTTGAGATAAGAACAATCCAGTAACTAAGGTATAATACAAAGCCCCACTGCTGCCACCGATAATAATAACCATCAGGGAAATAACAAGGGAAGATAATACAGCAGATCACCACCTGTGACTGTTACCCAGCCTGACCTGAGCAGTGATCTTACCCTTCTGTTACTGCCCCCACTTTATATAGTGGGCATGACGTACCATGGTATGGAAAATTTCTTTGGCTAGTTTGGGTCAGGTGTCCTGTCTTTGCTTCCTCCCGACTTCCCCTCCTTCCCCCCTGGCAGAGCATGAGGCTCAGAAAGTCCTTGGTCAGAGTAAACATTACTGAGCAGTCACTAAAAACATCGGTGCTATCAGCGCTGTTCCCAGGCTGAAAGTCAAAAACCCAGCACTGCACCAGCTACTAAGAAGGAGTAAAATGACTCCTACTGCTGAAGCCAGGACAGCAGAGTTTTTGAGAGTGTATTTTATACAACATTTTGCAACACTGAAATGACGAAGACAAATGTAAAAACCAATTTTCATGAGTCCATGTTTACTTGTGAAAAAAAATAAAGGGAAGTAAGGAGAGTTGTAGTCAAAGAATTAAGAAAAAGCATGTCTTCAAAGTAAAAAATAAAAACCAAATAGGTGCTTCTTATCAACCTCTTCTGTAACACAAGAGAGGGGATAATTGGGTTTTTGTGTTGAATGCAACCATCTTTGAACCCAAGAACACTTTGTTTATAACAATATTTTCAATTGAAGTACAATACCAGCTCAAAAATTAGCCAACAAATGTATTCCAATTATCAATTGTCAGTGTCACTAAATATTGGACATCACTCATAACAATATCATAGCAGGTTACACTGATAACATACTATCCCAGAAGATATCAAAGCCAACAGAGATATGACCAACAGAGGAAAACTACAGTTACTTACTAAATGACAACAATCCTCTAAGAAAAAGGATAAAAGTAATAGCAAAACACTTGAAGAGGTATTGAACTGCAGATAAATAGTCTTCTATCTTCTTGACCAATTCTAAATTAAGAGTTATGATTTGATATTAGAGAAACAAAGGGTTATATTGTTTAATTTCAGTCTTTATCAGTGTGGATGGGAGATGTTCTGAATTACCGAAATTTGACAAAGCTTGACACCTGCTTAGAATTCTTGTGTCTTTAGCCAATAAACATATTTTATCACTATGGTTGCAAACGCAAATACCAATTTGCAAAATGTGGTTAACTGAAATAAAATTATTGAGAAATAGAATGACACACTGTCTGAATAAGATTAACCACCAGAGTATTTGAATAAAACTGGATTAAAGTGGATGAATTGATGGAATTTACTGTCCTCACTGTTATAGCAAGATACATTTTTTTCTAAATCTAAATTGCAGGACTGGGAACTATTCCTGTTTCCTTGATCAAATATTGCCACATCCCTACTGCCACATCTAAGCAAGACCCTGTTATGAATCATTGCCCTACTGTAACTTCATTTCCATAGAAAGAAAACCTAGACATGTGGGCATGAAGTGAACTGCAGCTTTATGAAATTCATCTGTTCTTTATAATTCTGTTCCATTCCTCTTAATTTTCTCTTAGTGAGTCCCTTAACACTTACAGAAAGTAACTTAAATGGTCAACAATAAAGTTATTCTGTAATTGAAACTGGCAAGCAGAAAGACAACTTGTTTAGATGCTCTCCATCTGGACACAGTGAAGTGTTGAATTTCTTTTTGATTTAGAAAAACTTCATTTTTTTTTTCGTTGGCAGAAGGGACACTGTTTAATTTGATCTACTGGCAATAGGCCCTTGCTCCTTATTCACTGGTGGGCCACAGGTTAAAAACTACTGGTACAGAATCTTATTTTTGCATAGCATATTAGAGTGTAATTTACAATTAACCTGAGGAGCATACTGGGCCTGCAGTACTTGACAGGAATTTCATAATTGACTGCAGTTTTATGGAGAGTCAGATGTTTTCTTTTGGGGACAAATAATTCAGAGGAAGTCAAGGAAAGTTAAGCTTGAAAAATATGTATGTTTTGAGTCTGATCCAAAGCACACTGATTGTCAGAGTATTTGCCCACATATTCCTCTACTAGCAAAGATAACTTTTATAAGAAGCCATAATTTAATGACTCAGAGTATAAACAAATAATATGAGGTCATAAAGGTATTTCATTTCCCTCCCCTGCAAAACTATCTCTCTTGCATTGCACAGCACTACATATTTAGAACCAGACAGACTATTCACAGAGGTACATTTCTATGCACTATAACCTACAATGGCAAAATTCAGTCTTATATGGATAATTATTATAATTATGTCTCTATGTCATTTTTCTGTAAACATTTAGGTATGCAACATTTCCAGAGGCAATATGCTAGTTTACATGGATCATTGAGTTGTTCTGGCATGTGTACTCTTACACTATGCTCTTATTTACACTTATCAGTCAGGAAAACTATCACTAAGTTATGCATAATTTATAAAGGATGTTTTCCTCACATGAGTCAGTTCCTCAGCACTTTTCATATCATTTAGCATCTTATTTCTCAAATAAACAGTGATTAGGTATTTTTTGAATAACTGATTGTTATCCTGCTGAGTTTATTCTCACTGAGGGAATCCATGCCTATTCTAGTCTGACTGATGCTTTTACAAGACTATGTTCTACAAGCTGCTTTTACCAGGTAATTCATATCATCACCTGTGACTGACGTGCTTCCCTACTGAAGTCACTGTTCACTTAGCCTGTCCCCAGCAGAGGACGTTCCTCTTTTGTCTATGTGTTGTTTCTATATGGAATTAGACTTTAACCAGGGCAGGCACCTGGGTCTCAGTGACAAGGGATTGATGCTGGGTTCCTTTGCATACAGATATCAGTTTATATACAGACGTAAAAATCAAGCAGATAACCAAAGAAAGTCACAGCTTCCTCTAGGCAGATGTTTCATCACTTCAGAGTAAGAGAGCAGAGGAAATGTCTGGCTAAATTGCATGTGGTTAAACATGCACTTTGGGTGTTCCTAAGCACTATTTTGACAGGCACCTCTTTCCTCTCTCAGTTTGGAGACATGATCTGCTCTGGAATTTATCTGTCTGATATAATGCTATATGTCTACTGTATCTAAGCCATAATTGCCAATATCTTACTGAACACACAATCAACACACTAGAAAACCTCAGCCTTGGTCAGAACACCTCTGCTCAGGCCCTGCACATGTTTGTGAGAAAACTTCTTCAAGTGGCAGGTGTGTATTTTGCACAACATGAGAGTCCTATAGCCATACAGGAGCACAGGATCTAAATGTATACTTTATTATCATTTGCATTAAAATAGTACTTAGAGACTCTAACTAGAACAAGACCTCATTATGCTAAAAACTCAGCATACAAAATCAGAATGTGACTCTAAGTTAAACTGCATAAGGTTTATAGCCCCAGACATATAAAGAAATCTCACTACAGAATGAAAATATTATGTGTTCTTTAATGTTTTTTTCTTCATAAGCAAGGTACTCCCTGATCACAGTTCACCACCTGAGATGCAAAAAAAGATCAAAAAGCCAACTTTACCTGATAAACAAAATTCTTGGAATATAGTATTAATTTTTAGATCATTTAATATAGAAAAAAAAGGTTAATGAAGAAAGATATTGCTTTGTGGTATGCATTCACACAATCACTGTAAGTTAAAAGTAATTGTAAAAATCCTACAATAGTTATTGAATAAATAATGGTTACAATAGTAACTATTGAATAAATAATGGTTATTATTCTATAGTTATTAAACAACTATTGTAGTCCAGGTTAGAATGCAGCATTATTCAATATAAAACATGGAAGTCTGTGCTTAGTGTAAAGTATACATAAATCTGCTAAAGCCAATAAAATTTCTTTAAAAAAAAAAAAGTTATATATGTGCTTAGGTGTTTTTCTGGATTGTGACAAAGTCAGAGTCATTTCTTTCAGAATGTTTTATTTCAAAAAAATTTTATATATGTATGTCTTTATTTAGACTACCACTCAGAATATATTTTGTTTATATGAAATCTAGCTATCTCTTTGTAAACTCTGTCACCCTTGCTTGATAAATCAATCAAGCACTAAAGAGAAGAAATATGAAACAGCAAAGTGAATAGACTTTGGAATTTCTTCAGGGAGGACATAATTGGGAGGAGGGGGGGACAGGGATAGACAATCTGAAGATGGTAACAGTCTCAGGAATGCACATGTCTGGTTAATAATTCTATTTAATTTATGGATATTTTATTTATGTAAAAGGCAATGTGAATTAAACCCTTCATTTGCTCATAGAAGCCTGGAGTATAGGAAATGGCTCCGAAAGCATGGAAAAAGCAATCAAAGGGCCATTAGCAGTGGATGGATCTCTCCTGCCTATAAAATCAGGGAACTGCCAATGGGGAAATTTGCCAATCATCTTGGCCATTGACCAAATTGTTGCTCCAAGGAAATATGTATTAAGGACAAAGCAGGGTAGAAGTGATAAACTCCTTGCTTGCCCATCTGTGTGGAAGAGCTGTGGTTTTCTAACACTGCAAGGGAAAGAAATACAATGAGTGAAGGCAATCCTTGGCAGCATGAGGAGAAGAAATAGAAAATAAGGATTAATTCACCTCAGCATACAGCAATCATTAGACAAATTCTGCTGTATTTTGTCCATATGTAAAAAAATATTGAATAACCATTTTAGCTTAAAAAAACCAAATCAAACCAGCCAACCAATCAACTAAGCAAAAAAACAACAAATCCAAACCTAATAAAAGCCTAAAACCCGCAAAAGGAAATTGAGGGTTGGAGAAGATGACTTACAATGAGAAAGTGAGAAGCTCACTCATTATTTTATAAACAAGAAGATGACTTTCAGTGTATGAGCATCTATCTGAAGAAATTACGGAAAAGCTCTTTAATCCAGTATGGGAAGGTCTAATTAAAACCAGAAGCTGTGCACTGCAGCCGGAGATTGAAACAGGGGCAAGGAACATTTCAGCAGTGAGACAACTTTATAAGAGAGGTGACAGGTTCTCTGCCTTTTAATGACGTTAGACCAAGACTTTATTTCACTGTGCACTCAAAATGATGTAAAGACATACTTAAATTACAGCTAATGAATTGTGGTATATATATATATGCGTGTATATATATATATATATATGTATAAATCTTCTAACCCTACAGCTTATGATTTAAAATAGAAACTTACCTTACCAAAAAAAAAAGAACCTTCTGAATTTCTGCTCTCTGTAAACTGACAAATTTCAACACTGATGAAATTAATTTTTTAATTAAATTAAAGAATGCATGGACTGTACTGAAATAAATAAAAAAAAAAGTTCTTTTTGATCCTCTGTGGCTGCTATAGAATGGGAGAAGGAAAAGTTATGTAATTCCTTAGGACATGTAGCTGAGTCTATCCCTGCTCAGTTGTACCTGGATGCTGCGAATCTCAGCTTCCTCAGATTATGTCAACTTCACAACCAAATTCCATCACCATGTGGTAATGAATTGACAGGCTTTTAGCCTGTAGTATGAGAACACAGTTTTCTCCTAACTTTAAAATTGCTATAAATTACCAAGACTGTTTGTTTCTTCAGTAGATGTGTTCACCTTTAAAGAATGTCTAAGAGTTATAAACAACACTTAATCACTTAATGATTGAACTGGTGGAATTAAAGCCAGGAGTCAGAAGCCAAATGCTTTCACTATACACCATAAACATTCCTTTCAATAAAAGAAACTTCGCCCACTTTAAAACATAAGGCACACAGTCTTCAAGACATAACGATAAAAATCCAATGTGAAGACAACCTCCTTTGGTAGATAGGCAGTTTTTGGAAAAACTCAGGCCAAATTTTACAATGTTTAAATGGGCATAAGTGTATTGATTTTCACAGCTCAGCCTTCTGTATCAACAGAGAAGCTAGCCATTGGGTGTCGTAAGGGCATTTACTTGAATATGTGTCAGCACATGGACCCATTGTCTCTTTTGTCTTTTGCTGTCCCACCAAAAGACATGAGCACCCCCAGCTCAGGTGAGCACCCCTAGTGCTCAGTGAAGTAGCAGTTTATAGTAGCAGTTATTGAACAGACATCAGTCAATAGCAGAGATTGAAAAGACCAAGGATCTCTTTTGTCTAAGACCAAAAGGGATGATTTTGACTGAGAAGGGTTAGGCAGTGCCTGCTTTAGCAGCTTAGCTGACCTTTTCACAGAGATAGCAACTTCTTGCAGGATAATGTTCAATCATAGAATCATAGAATCATAGAATAGTTAGGGTTAGAAAGGACCTGAAGATCATCTAGTTCCAAGCCCCCTACCATAGGCAGGGACACCTCCCACTAAACCATATCCCAACAACTGTGAAAAAAAAAAGAGAACCCATGATCATAAACTCAGAGGTTAGGGACACAAGTAAAAAAAAAATCCAGATAAGATTATAAGACTAGATACTTTCACGATGTTCTAACTAGAAGGTATATTAGCAGTTTAAAGATTCTGAGGTCCCGAATTAGTATCATATTCCCTTTTACCACGGAATTATAGCAGTGTTGAGAGGCTGGGTCTGAGTATGATTCTGTTGATTAGGCACTCTACCAGCAAGCAAACAGTTCCTGCAGTGAAGAGTTTACACTCTGAATTAAAACGGCAATAGAATGGAGACATCCAGGAAAACCACGGAAGGGAGGCTACAGGTTATTTATGTAAATGAATTCTGGAAGGAGTTACTGAATACCTAAAAGTAGAAACATTTTGCACTCCCTGAAAGTAACAAAGCCTGGTCCAAACCAAAGCAAAATATACCTATATTCAGTACTTTGCAATGCGAATATGAGATCTAGATCTAGACTATTGGATTTTTTTTTTTAGTTTTTTGTTTGTTGGTTTTTTTTTTTTTTTTCTGAATATACCTGGGTCAGCATCCAAAAATCAATATAAGAGATCCATCACTACAATCATTTGGAAAAAAACGACCACCCATCCCCTCAGAAAAGTTTTGTGAAGATCTATAAAGTCTTTACTTTAAAAGTAATGGAAAAACACAGTTAGCTCCTATTTACCTACATTACAAATAGCAGATGTCCCATACAGCACCCCGTGGTTGAGCTGTATCACACTGCGTGCTGAACTCTGGATTAAAGCAAATTGCTGAAGAAGAGTTATCCCTCCTAGCAGAGCTTTGATACAGGATGTGAATGCTGTTATTGGTGAGATACTGTTATTAGGGAGGTGAATATAGGATGATGCTTAATTTTATTGCTTCTTAGGCCTTGGATCTAATCTGTTAAGTAAAATAACTTTAACTGATTCAGAGCTGGTTTTGTTATCTAATTTTCCATTTTTGTTATTTAACTTTTGTTATCTAATATTTTTGTTGTCTAATTTTTGTTATCTAATTTTCTATTCCTTTAGGGGAATTGCATAGAGAAAATCTTTTTCTTTAAAAAAAAAGTCCTTTGCAATAAAAGGTGTTGCGGTGCCTCAGATCCTACATTTACAGTTTGCACTGAAGAAATAATTAGTAACCTAGAAAATGTTTCATTCAACCATTTTTTGCAGCACTAGGAGAGTCAGAAGACAAAATTAAGCAGATAAAAATTAAGGAAGAATTTAAAATTGCTTAGCTGAGGTTTGGTTTTTTTGGGTTTTTTTTTTTTTTTCTATTTCTTGTAAAACTCTAATAATACATTTTGAAAAAATTCAATTAGCTAGGTATTTTTTCTTATTAACCTTATCTATGGTATGGTGAGCATTTGGTCATAACTCCAGCATTCAAAAGCACCTCCCATACAATGTACCTGCAGTATCTTTTCACACAGTCTGTGTGAAGTTTTACATGCACATACACAGAGAGCACACGTATAAACCAAAATTTACAGAGGCTGAAGTTTTTCACAGAAATATGCCATGTACCAAGATAAGCTAAGAGTTCTGTTTTCTTGTGAAAATGTTAGAAACGGCTTTTTTGCCTGACCGTCATGGAAAAAGATCTATCTTGGGTGTTGCAGCTTGAATTTTGTTGCATTTCTTTTTTTGGCTTTCTGAAGTGAGGGAACAGGTTTAAATAAACATCTTGATTTGGGTTCTGCAAGGTCTTAGAAAAGGAGTAGTGTATGAACACTGACGCATTTGGGCTTTACGTAAAGATACTTTGCCATTTTTGAAGCCAGATCTAACCTTTGTATCAACAAATCATATACAAAAACTTCAGTCTAAGCCTCAAGGTAAGAAAACATATACTTAAAGGGATCCTTTGTGTTTGGTCTTTAAAATACACTCATTTACAAGCAGATTTTGAATGTCTGCCACCAAGAAAATAACCTTTTCATTTCTTTTTAATTTTCTTAAAGATGGGTCTCTTTTAGCAATCTATAATAATCATATAGCAAGTAAAATTACTTACAATCACATACATTATAAGGTCTGACTAAAATCCACAAAAGCATTTATAGTTAAGCATGGACTTAATTTCCTTTCGAAGGGCTTCAGGGCATTTATACTGTATTTTATACAGAATAAATTTTACAGATCATACCAACAAGAAAGTGAATAGGATGCGATTTAGATACTCAGTGTTTTCAGTCACTAAAGATGCAAGGTGGCATTGCTCGATGCTTATTTTATTACAGGGACTTTTGGAGATGAATATTTGCTGCTTTAAGTCTCTGTTAAAGTAACAGCTCATGGAAACTGAAGGAGGTCAAGGGCCCCCAAAGAATCACAAATTTGTTGGTATCGTAGCACTTGGCTTACACCCACTTATCATGACAAAACAGCAATTTTTGCATTCCTTCTATTGGTGCACCATCCACTTCTGTATATGGTCTACAGTTATGCCTTCCCCACCTCTTTCTTCATGGTTTCTTCGAAGACTCTTGCTCTTTTCTTTGTGGGGCCATAAATCTGTGAGATTGTTGTATTTAGCAGGGGAAGATTGGACCATCTTTTTTCCCCAAATAGAATTTTGGATAATTTCATCAAAATAAATAAATAACTATTTATGGAGAGAGAAAAAAAAAAAAGGAGAAAAGAAAAAAAAGTGGGATAAGCTATAAATAAAACCCTGTCTTTCACTTGTGGAAGAACATCTTTATTTCATTTTTGATAAACTTTCTGTTCTCAAGAAACAAAACTATCTACAGAAAATCATAATGAAAATCGAAAGGCTTTCCAGTGTGCATATTGGGCCTATGTACTTTTTATTCCTTTTTTCACCTTGTGAATGATGAAATACATACCTGTGTGTAATGGCAGCACAGCGCAATATAATCCATCCTCTTTGGCTTGATGCAGAGCAGAAGTTCTCAAGAAATAAGGGTATAAATGATAACACAATCCCCAAATTCCACACTAGGCCTGTAATACGACACTTACAATGTGTGGCTGTGCACCATTACAAGCCAAAATTGAAGTGTAGTAATTACTTTTTAACTCTTTCAAGGACAATTTTACTTTTTCTCAGGGCAGAAGTCCTGATTTTGCCAACATATTTTGTAAATATGAGCAACCTTTTCAAGATCAATCTAGGCACAAAGAACAGATTTGCTGCATCAAATCTAATGCAAAAGTGTATACTTAATCTCTTGAGTTTAAATTTTTCAGATTCTCATTTATCCATATTTTATTTTTCTTTTGCATGAATTCCTTTATATAAAAGTGACAACTCTGATCCCCAAAACAAGATTTGTCACTATAAGCAGTTTATGCAATTCTGTGATGCTGTCAGACATTTTTTCTCTGATTGTATAAGTATGCTGCTATATGCAATCACAAATATTTGAACTGTCAGAGTATTTTCTTAATAATGAAAATTTTCAGAAGATAGAAGTAGCAATCCAATGAAAAGTAGTGAACTCCAGAAAAACAGTTATCACAAAACCAGTGTCTCAAAATTACAAAAAGTGATGAAAAAAAGTAGTATCAGCAATAGAATATTTATATCCTGCCTCTAGGATCACTGAATTTCAGTGAGACACAAGAAATCATCAAAGCCTTGGTATTTGGCTGCATGAATGGCCATGAAGATATTTACATCAGCTTATTCTCACCTGTGCAGTACAGTACAATGCTTCACTTGGAAAAGCTGGTTTTGAAAAAAGCTGCTTGATAGGCAAGAATAAGAACACACATTCAAGAAATACCCCTATAGCTGGAAACATAAGTATGTTACTATTGCCTTTGTCAAGGAACAGATGTGGTTTCAGAGCTTCAATTCTGTATTGCATTTGTCTCTGGAAAAAATGGATAATTGCACTATTCCTAGATTTTTATAGCTCCTATCTTTTCAAGGCAGTATTGGCAGCAATGTGGTGAGCCTGCATTTGAAACTCCTGTCATCAACTATCAATTTTTCTATAATATATTAAGTGGTTTTCTGTGGATATTGGTGTGAAACCTAGAAAAGTCTACGGAAAAAATGCTATTCAATTTACTAAGCTTCTTTTAATTGGGTACTAGCATATGATATTCTGTAATAAGAAATGGACAAAACCTCCACACTTACTGAAAAGGAAGTTGGAATCTTCAAGTCTGCCTATGCCCCTTGGCTAGAGATGGCTTTGTTAGGGGGATAGATATGATGAAATCACTGTCTGAGAAGGAAAGGGAATACAACCTAATGAAAAGGAAACATTCATCTGCATTTATATACGCTGTCATTGTGAGTGTGAAACACTCATATTTCTGCTAAAAAAAAAAAAAAAAGAAAAGAAAAAAGCATTCTATTATTGAGCAAAAGAGAACTTTTCTGCAAAAATCTGCAAACTAGAGAATACTTCTAACAGGAATTGTGTGGAATCTGGGGTTTCGCTGGGGAAGCAAGGTATCTCTATGAACAGATGAAAGGGAAAAGTAGATTACTATACAGCTGGGTAGGTGACTTGAATGCTAAATTGTCCATGCTAATTGGCGAAATTTTACAAAGGTGAAGAGAATAAAACTGAATAGTGAGAGAGATTTCACAGCTGCAAAACCCAAAATCTTTATTAGTGTAAAATGAAGACTTTTGTTTGTTTGTTTGTTTTAGAATTAATAAAATATTTTCCAAATAAATGGAAAAAAATTGTAATGATCTCTCTATCCATGAAAGCTGGAAAGTTTTAAAGTTATACTAAGCCAAGTAAGTGATTTCATGAAAACTGAAAACACGGAAATATATGCAATTTTCTCTAAGTGCTATAGATGAATATAAAATATAAAACATTCATGTCATTATTAAACCAAAATATTTTAGTGAGTTTTTCGGTGCTGAAAAAGTTGTCTGAGTTTCTTAAATTGCCAGTCTTTTCTAGCAGAAAGTCTTTTCCGCCAAAGTCTTGACTGAGCAAAATTTTCCTAAGAACAACTAACCTGGGGGAAAATTTTATTGAGAAAAAGAGCCTGACTTCTCTACGGAAAATGATTGTTTCACAGTAAAACCTGAGCACATCAGATCAAGAGCGAAGACTTTTTACTTGGGAAACGCCATTAAGATGCCCCACAGTCTAAACTGGGTTTGTCATACCCCATTGGCCTCAGGGTTGGTATTCCCCAGCAGAAGATGCTTTCATTCAAGCTGAATCGTTAAAAAACAGCTCCTAAAAAGGGTAACTTCAAAGAAACTGTGATACAGTCATTTAAAATAGTCATAATAAGCTAATTTCTTGAATATTTAGAAAATGGTGATACGCATACTAGGACTGTGCTTGCTAAAAAAAAAAAAGTTCATTCTCAGTGATCAGAATGTCTGAAATACTTTGGAAGACATTTTCATTCACAGTCTTGGGTTGGCTCACGCTCTACTTCTGGCTTCCAAGCAAAACTTCCATTGATTAAAACACCTTAGAAGAGGAGGAGTGGACAGATTCTCTGGTCCTCTGAGCCCCATACAAAATTATTCATGCAGTCTAGAGACACCAGATTTAAACCCGCTAACCTAAAAAAGCAAGTGAAGGCTTCTCTCTGGCAATTGTCCATAGTTTAGCTATGGCTATGACTACAATTTTCCCTCCTTATGACAAGCTCAGTTTCACCATTCAGCTACTTCCAGAAATACGTTTACATTGTAAAGCCAGTGAAAAGGAGACCTGAGCAAGCACTGTCACAACACGTGGCCTCTCTTTCCTTCTTTTCTTCCTTCCTTGCTGCTTTCTTTCTTTGCTTCTTTCATTCTCCCTCTTTCTTCAATTTTCAGAGCAGGAACACAGGTGTATAAGGAGTTGTATGTTTTGTCTAAAGAGGACAATGGGTGAATCTGCACTGTAGAACACACTGTGAGATGCAGGCAGCTCACAGTACAGGCAGAGACATTAGTGAATTTCCTTTTAGAATACGGAACTGAGATAATCAAGAAGCATTTACGTTTGACTGTCTACAGAACTCCATTTCCAGCTGAATCTTGTTGACCATGAAGGTAAGCCAGGCTTGAAGGTTTAAAAGTTCCTGCTTCCTCAACCGAAAATAAGGTCTCAACACAACTATTTTCGATGTGAACATGTCTTTTGCTATAAGTTTGCTCAGGGCCAGCACTGCAAAGACCTTTCTTGTGCATTTTGTATCACATTTCCACTGTAAAATACTGGATAAAAACATGGGCTGGCTGTATGGCACTTACACAAACCTTGGCCACCCACTATTTTTATGTTTTGACAGATAACACTGCTGCTTGTTTATTCCAGAAGCCTCATGAGGAGATAAGCATCAGCACGTTGTATGTGAAAAGTGAAAACTCATTGTTAACGTTTTTTTTTTTGAGCTTTGTACAGGCCGTATAAAGATTAAAAAGCATAGATAGAAGTCAAGCATTAACAAAATAAATCAAAAAGAAGGGTTTATATGATCATATGTAGCAAACACCAATAAAGCTGAAATAGTGGTGGTCATGGAGTAGTTACTGTATACTTCTGTATTTTATAGCTTTAGTGTTAAACTTGTGTAGCAACTAACTTTGTTCTTGTATTATGCTAATTAAACAGTGGAATCTCATTCTTTCTTAGTGGCTTGTGCTACAACTAATGAAGGTGATGTAAATTTTAATTAACTCTAGTGGATATTGGATTAAATGTGCTTCACAGTCTCATTTTTTCTAGTCTTAATCCATCCTTCTGTGCAGGCTAAACAACCTAAAGATCATATTTCATTGACCTTTCTCAAGTCGTTGGGAGCATTAATGTTTTGAGATAGTTGGTCTAATATATTCTTTAGGTTTTAATGCAAATTTAGCAGTAACTTCTGTACAATGAATCAGAGCACTCTGGTCTTATAAAAGCTGAGTATCCCTAATAAACTGGATAGCCTTTGGTTTTAGTGTTGCGTTTCCAATGAGCCAAATTCTCAATTTATTAGAAGGCTCAATTTAGGGGCTAATTTCTAAATACAAATAAAGGCAATTTTCACTGTGTGTTCTACTCACCACAGTTACACAATATTTGGTAGCTTCAGAGGTACTTGTAATGTATGACATTACAAGTTGTCATAAAATCTACCAGGTATCTCAAGGCAGTTATCCAGCAATTATCCTGTTATTTGTCAAAATAACAATTTAATAAAACACATCAGGTCTGTTTTTTTTTCTCAGTCTTATCAGCACTTCTCTTATGCCCCCATACGACAGTTTGTAACATGTATTTTTTTTAACAAAGTGTTTAAATACAGTTTGATACTTTGCTGTTTCAGTGCAATGGTACTTTCCTGCATGTTTAGAAAAGTGAGCCGCTGATGGCAACATGCAGTATTGCCCTGTAGCCATGCTTCCACCTCCTGCAGTGGGTAGTATTTTCGGCATGCATGTAAGAAGTTTCTATGTTAATGAACAGGGGGTTAATTCTGTCACGAATACTTCATGGATTGATAACAGATGTGCAATATTAGGTATCATCATTCAGAGAATATGCAACTACAAGCACAGAACAAAACAAGACTAGTACATTGTCAAAAGAAGGTTAATACTCACCACTACCCAACATTGCCACCTTCCACAAAGAAATATCTCAGTAGCTACACTGATGTCCAGTTTAATTCTCCCTAGTAACAGTAACTTGACTGCTGATTCAAATGAGAACATAATACACTTCTTTCCTCAAGAGAAAAAAAAACTTGCTTTTACAGAAATACTTCTGATCAGGAGAAAATCTTTATCACTGTTTTGTGCCACCCCTCACCTGTGCCCCCTAAGGGTGGCTTCCCACCCTTAGTTTTCCAAGCCTTGTCCAACTTGTCAGCTGTAAAACCAAACCCATCCTGTTCCCTAACAATTTACAGTAAGTCTTGGCATAAAGTGACTTTTTTCCAGTTACATTTGGTGACAAACACAACATTATTTACATCCTGATCATTTCAGACTATGTTTCTTTAGACAGAGCCCATTTTTCCCCGTAAGTGATTATTTCACAGCTTGAAACCACACTGATATCAATCATTTCCAAGACAAAGGATGTGGAGAGGCGAGAGCATTCCAAGTCCTTTCGCAGTAAAAACTGGAGTTTCTTCTCATTTCTTGTTAAAGTAAGGTCCATTGGCATACAGCATCACAGAAGCATGGCAGTTTGTGCTACAAACTCATTGAAATAAAAGCCTAAAAAGAAAAAAATATCATTATAAATTTACAGAAGGAGAGTTGAAGTTCTTTCATATGATTATGACTTCTGGTTTTGGCAGTCATTCTGTTAGTGGTTAATGAAAAGCAGCTCTTTTTTTTTTGGCACTCTCATTAGGTGCTCTGTTTATGCCCTGATATGATAGTTCAAAGTGTATATATTGACAAAATACATTTTAAATGCAGTTGTGGATTTCCTCAGTATTACAACTTTTAGCAGAACAGGCAAGCAGACCTTTAGCAGACATGAAAAGATGCAAGCCTTAACTGCTGCAATGGCTGCACAGATTTCTAACACTTTGTCGCGTACACTGAAGACCTACATCTTGTTTGGGGCCTCCTTTTTTACATTTAAAAAAATCTCTGTGCTCACATATTTCAGCCTGAGTTCAGAACACAACAACCCACAATGAAAAACTGGATGCAATAATTGTGAATGGGACATGATTTTAATGAAAACAGCCAGGCAAGTCCCCTATTCTACTTTGTTTACCACTCAATAAGCTGATGTTTGAGCTGATGGTGAGTGAGAAAATCCAGTGAAATTACATCACAAACACGCACACATATGTATGACTTCATACTTCATTCCCTAATAGACACACTGCACACAGCCTCCAGCCATGTGTCAGGACTTAGTATTCACTGTCATTTTTGAGGTTTTAAGGCAGGGTTTGAAATAGCTAGCAAAAGTGACTAACATGTTCAGGGTGCTCTGTTTCATTATCTGAAGAAGGAAAAAATTCCTTGAAAAGACAATGACAATATGTCATTGTCAAGGAAAATATGCCATGAGTGGATATCAGTAAGAAATGTCCCATGGCTTGACATCTCTCTGTTTTTGTGGGTTTGCTTTGGCAGGAAAGGGTGGCATTCAAAGAACTTTAATCCCTTTTAAGAAAAATGTTATTTTTAGAATAAACAGAGCTGGATGTAACCCTTGCCAGGATGAGTTTACAAGGTTAATACTGCTCCATGCATGCTTGACATTTCATATTTCCAGACTATAAAGCAGTATGGGATCATGACTAAATGGTGTTACCCCATTTTACTAATAAAGAAATAACCCCATAGTGATTACTAAGTGCAAAGCTAATAGAAATTGTTTATCAATATAGGTTTTTTTTTTTTTTTTTCAAAAGAAAGTGATCAAAATATGCTGAAATATTAAGGAAGGATGAAGAAAATATGCACAAGCTTCATTAGCTCTGAAAGTGCAGTGAGATTGCTGCAGAAATCCATCTAAGCTGTGTGAAAGGAAAAGCTTATATTCCCTTACTGAAGATTCAGTCTGATTCTTGATTTCAGGCCCATGTAATCACCTACACAGCACAAGGCTGCACTGTATAGGTAACCTGGCTCACACTCGCAAAAGGCTCAGGGTCTCTACACTCATTCCCCTTCAGCATTGACCTGTGCTACTGCAATGATTGCAGATGGAGACTGGCATATGACAAAGCTCAGCTTTTCGAAATTGAGTGGTGCTGTGCAGATATCAGGGAAACAGTTAATGCATGCCATGTGAGGCAGAAGTGGAAGGAAAGAGCTTTGTCAGTGCATTTCGGCCCTGACCAAAACAGCTTTTAGCTGGGCTCTCGGTCACCAAGGAATAAGCAAAACTTGTGCAAGCAGTCTCCTAACATGGAAGCATTTTCACTTTTGACAAAAGAACCACCTCAGTTTTCCACAAATGACAAATAAGTCAACCCCTGGACATCTTAGTTTTGTTTGAGATACGTAAATTTATTGCTAGGCTAAAAGAAAAATTAACTCTTTTTGGTCAGTTATTTCTAGCTGGCCTGGCAAATGTCTTGTCACTGTGTAAAGGGGCTTCCACTCTTCTCTCACTACATTTTTTATTGACTCTTCCCCAAAAGATCTTAGCAAATATTTACACAATCTTAGTGGAAAAGAAGAAAAGAGCAACTGTTGCACAGATGTCACTGGCCATTTCAGAGCAGCTCATTGACTGAACCCAGGCTGGGGACCACGACTCCCGAGACTGATGTCCACTGACACCTCTGCTCTCAAAAAGAAAGCCATCACTTAGGGACACATTTTACAAGTGGGACATACAGCAATGGGATTTGTGGAGCAAGATTTTTATTATTATTATAATTCCTGTTTAAATAACCAGATCTGTAGTTTGTTATGAACAAATAAACTGCATTGGAGGGCATCCAATATATAGATCATAGGATGAGACTGCACTGGAAATCTCATCTACAGTGTGGGATAGGATTTCAGCTGAAGTTCTGTGAGGCGACTCCTGACTTTTTTTAGAAGAGCTATTCTCCACCTTAAACCATATTTATATTTTTCCATATTTATGTTTTTCCAAGCACTGATTTTGATGAGTATTAGCTACACTGAAGTAGAAAACAAGCCTGCCTTAGAGACACTCTTTGTTCTCTTCAGCAGTTCACAGTTTCCATATCCTGATGGAAAATCCTATCAATTGTCTGCCTCTCCCAGCTCCATCTTTACTGTGGAAAAGGTCGAGAAAACTTGATATAGAAGCTACTTTGTTTATGAAACTAATGGCAGCTTTTTTTGACTGATTGGCATAAGGAAGTAATGGGTTTAAGATGATTAATCTCATTTTAATTGAAATGAAGAAAGAGGTCTTAGGTTTACTGGCTTAAAGGGAGAGAGTCCAGGGAGCTCTCTCCAGAAAGTCCAACAATGACTGGGGGATACATAATATAGACTTCTCCTCTTTTGAAAGAAGAAAGAATAGATTTAATGAGTTATTCAGGCCTTAATATTTAGTTTCATGGTATCACTGCTGCAGAGTTAAACACAATTCAAATAAACTTAAATTTATTTTGAAATGAAGTAAGCTAACCTCTGTTGAAAACAGCATCCTGAATGAGATGGTATGGATTGCTTTGAAATCTGGAAATATATATTCATTGTCTTATTCAGTATCCAAATGTGCATGAATGACTGCCAAAAAAGGGTTAATGTATAGAGACAAAAAATAAGGAGTGTCAGATAAAGTGTGAATTTAAAGTATTCTGTAATTCATCCCACAGCTGAACAGCTTTGGCTATCATGTTGCCTTCTTTTTTTATTATTTTGCAGTCTAAGAAAAGACACTTTTCAACAGGACATCATTAATTTCAGCTTTCCTGATTGCTTCTGTGTAGTTCCCACATAATTCTGAGAACCTTGTTCTGTGATGTGTTTCCATTTTCCAGTTGCACTTGATGGAGACTGGACTAATGATATTGATTTGGGGCTTGTTTGTTATTTTTTTTTGTTTGGATATACTCTTCCAGAAATGAGAATTTGAATAAAAAAAAATATTTATTCTAATATTTTATTCTAGGAAGTGATTGAATTACTCAGACTGAAGGGGTCTAGTGTTACTAGTGAACACCTAAAGTCATTTTGGTGTTCAGGTGACTCATGTTGTCACTCAGAATTTAGTTTCAAAGCTTACGACCATGAAACCAACATGAGTAGACTTAAAGAACTGGCGTACGTGTATGAGTAAGATAAATCAAGAAAATAAGAGGTTTTATAATCTCAGTGCCAAACACTGAAACAAATACTTCAATTACCTATGAGTGAGCAAATTAAAGCTAATACTGAGAGGTTAAATTTAATTAATGTGTCTAGGCTTCCTATCTAGCATTCAAGAAAGTCCTATTCCTATTGTTTGTACACCTGCACATCTCACAAAAAAAGTCCAGCTGACCACTATATTCCTTCAGATCTGTGTAAACTACCTCAGCAGAGAGGAGCAGAAGCCCCATTGTATATAATAAGGCTATGGAAACAGTTCCACCAATTAACCAGACCATTTTCAGGTGGCCAGATAAAGACTAATTCTACGAAATCAGATGTAAGGTTTTAAACACACATTATCCAGCCAACTTGCAGGCATAACACCCTTTTTCAAGAAATAATCATATATCCTATAAAGAAAAGACCATTCTGTAGCTGTAGAAAAACTCACTAGTCTACAAAGAACAGAATAAGAGGATTAAAAAGGTAAAAGAAAGCCCAAGAAAATAACCCTTCTGTGTGCAGCTGCCTGCCTGCCTGGGTGCTGTGATTTGTAACTCCTTCAGAGGATTTGCTCTCAGAGGCAGGACTGTATTACTAGCCAAATATTCACTTTAAAAGGATGTTATTTTGCACTGAAATAAATAAGTATACCCATTGGAAACAAACAAGCTGCAATTAAAACCTTCAAATGAAAAAGTATTATTCCAGTAGGTTATACTGAGACACAGATAATAATTTTCATTTCCTTATTGGCACATTTAATAGCAATCATTAGTGGCCATGACAGTGTTCAGGGTAAAGATCTCTTGCAGGAAGATAGCTGTTCATTCTCCAGATCTACAAGATTACTTTTTTACCCCATTCACCCCTCAACTGTAATTAGAGAAGCAGGAACTTAACACCATAGTGGCTGAACTGAACTACCACTAATATTTTAATTTAAAATAAATAATGGAGAGATAGCAAACAAGTAAAGAAAACCAAAAACCACAGCTTCCTTGTGTCCCTACACATCAATACACACCTCATCAGTAAATATAGTGGTATTAACTACTGTCTACCTAATCCTTTCCATTAAGACAAAATACTGAATGCCTGAAGAGCAGTTTGAAAGCTTGACCTACACCCTACTGCCAAAAACTTTATTTACTTAAAGGGTAAGGGAGATAGATAAATGTCTCAGAAAGCTCTTGAGTGGTCCTGAGTGGTGGGCAGAACCTAAGGCAGCCAGAAATCAATATCACTTTTCAGTGTCATTTCCCGTCTTATACCAGCTGAGCATCTGCTTCCAAGTCTGGCAGGCAGTTTCTGACTAAAACCCTCTTGAGCAGTACTCTGCTTTTGACAAGCAGCAGTGGCAGGGTGCTCCCAGGAGAGTAGGGCTCTTCCAGAGCCCAAGTGAAAGGAAAGAGCCTCTGCCACTCCATGGATCTCCATGAAGTGTTCCTGCAAATATATGTGTGTGATCCAGAGGTCAGGACGGTGCACTACATGTTTTGAAAACATGTGGCATTTCCCATGGGAGGTTTTGTTTACCAAAATCAGCAATGGTAGATGAACCTGCATGCTGTCTGTTTTACGATCACCCTTTTAGTTGAGGAGAGAGGGGTGACGGGTACGTTGCATCCCAGAGATGCGTTGCCTCTCCTGCATCAGGGGGGAGGGCATCTGATCCAAAAGATGGTTATGGACTGCTCCCAGCTTCTGTTTGCCATCTCTACCCTTAGCGTTCAAAACAGCCACAGGCTCTCTGCACCCATTTTCAGGTTTATAAAATTTACATTTCTAGAAATTTGGTTTGGTTTTCTTGTTTGGTTTTTTTTTGTTTGTTTGTTTGTTTTTTTTTAATTAACATTAAGTTTACTTTGGAAATTATCAAACTACTTCTTAGGAGATAAAATTGCTTTTTTTTTTGTAAGGTGATTCTTCATGAGTATATACATATATATTTATGATAAACCACATTTAAACCACCACTACTTATATTAAACAACAAAGTGTTATTTAAAACAGACCACAACCTGTGTCAGATATCAGTATTTCTGAGTTTCGTGGTATAATTGGAAATGTTTAATTAATTCAACACTGGAAAGTTGCAGAGGGCTATTTTTTGTTAAAAGAGTTTTAACTTTTTGTATTGAAAGTGTTTAACTTGCACTTTTAAAACTTAAGCCACTTATTTGGCCTTCATAAATATAATGGTTTTAAGTTATCTGGCTGTATTTTTGATCTTTTTTAATTACTTATGTTTGTTCTTATTCCCTTTAAAATTCACTAATCCTTTTGATTTAATGAAAAAGTTTATTTATGTAGCCTCAAAGTAGACAATGACAATAATTATTTCAATGTTGTTTGGTTTTGGGGAAACATGACTTGTGCCACCATCACAAAAGGTTTAATCTTACGAAAAAAAAACACTGAAAATGCAAACATTTAACATTTTAAATAACTATTGAAGCAAATACACACATGCATATACATTCATAAATCACAAGATTGTATGAAAAGACCACTGCAGTACTTGAGACTATCATCTCCTGTACAGCACAGGTCATAGGATATTCACAAATTAAGTCTTGTTGGAATAAGCGCATGTCTTCTATAAAAATATTATACTTTGATAGAAAACTTTTAGTGATGAAAAATCCACCACAACCCATGTCAGGGTAGCCCAGTGATTAATTGCTTTCAATGTGAAAACCCATGAGTCATTTGTAAACTAGCTTTTTAAAACGGTTGACCTCAGTATAAAATGTACAACAAATTTCTTCATTCACAGATATCTAAAAGAATATGAGCTGATTTCTTCTCTGGAAACAATGGATTATTCCTGAAAAAAATGTTGTATACACTGACAGAACACTACAGAAATTATTAAAATCCTATGAATTCAGAGAGAGAAAAATTTCTTTTCTCATTTGGAAATGCTGTTTTCCATGTGGTCAACAGCTTTACCACAGAATCGTGCTTACAGCAACATATTTGCTGTCTCATAGACACAGATGCAACCTCATAAGTTCCCACAAGGTGTACCTGCAGGCATGCACAGTGGCTGCAGGTAGCGCTACTTTCCTAATTTGGGTAGTTCTCCTTCTTGCATTGTCAGGAACCGCAACAGCGCAGCTAATGCTCTGCTGTAATCATCTTAGTGCTCCCTTCTTTTGCAATATTTTCCCTCATTTGTACATGAGCATGGTGCCTTGCAGGCCTGGAACAGGTTGAGGGCTCATCATACCAGACCATACTAGACCAACATGTAGCAAAGAGCAAGCACACATACTCCCTGGAAATGAAGAGATGTGGGAAGAGCCAGAAGGCAGTGACAGCAAAGCTGTATTTCCCTGATCCTGGCACTGGAGAGAGGGCAGCATGGCCCTGGGCTCCCACAAAGCAGCACTGCTGTGACACCAGCAGCAAAAAATAGATGAAGTGATGCAACACTCGGAGAAACTGCTCCCACAACTGCCCTGCAGCCACCCTGCCTGGGTCCCTGTGTGCTGGGAGAACAGACTGGGTGATGATCGAGGACAGATCCTCCCACAGGCAGCCTGTGCTGCTCCCCAGGTCCCAATGACTCATGCAACTGGTCTTCAAATTGACTTCTCATCAGCACAAAGTTAAAGCTGAGTCCCACCACTGGACAGGCTCGCTCAAACTGCAGTTTTAGCTTGAGAATCCACAGATCTCCCTCTGCCTTTGTTTTTGGCATCTTTCATTAAAGATGAATAAATTAGGACAGAATGTCACATGCATACTGTGTCATTTCACAGGTGAGAAGCCTATTGAGATTTCCGCCTATTCAGATTTCCCATAAATGTAATTCTGGTACACATGGACCTTTATTTATTTCATTTGCATAGTAACTAATCTCTGAAGTCCTTGTAGAGGTAATATTTTGAGGTAATGCATAACAATTATAAATTACGATGTTATTGAACAACTTTTAAATTAATCACATTAAATTTAATCACTCTAAATCAATCACATTTAATTTAAAATTAATGATATTTAACATATCTGAAGAAATATAAGCTGCAGATATCACTTGTTTTTTAAAAAAATTGTATTAGCTTTCAGGTCTGTAAATCTAATATTCATGTTTGACAGAGTGCTGGTACTCTGCCACTATATAAATCTAATTTGTGATGCAATCTGTTTAGGTCTAATAAAACCACTTTTCTAAATGCACAGTGGCTTCAGTTTATCTATAATCCTTAATGTTGAAAGACATTAAGTTCATAGATGTCGTGGTTTAGGCTGTAAATCAGCCACGCAGTTTGCTACATGGAGAATCGAAAGAATGCAACTCCCACAGG
>JAOEHY010035057.1:4841-18654 GCA_025447955.1 Psilopsiagon aurifrons | reverse complement strand
TTAGAGTAATAGTAAATTTAGTTACTTTTGAAGAGGTATGATAGTATTTTATTGCAGTTTTTTCTTCTAGCTTTCTTCTATTGCTTTGTGTTTCTTGTGGTTCATTAATGTGAGAATTTTATCATCAGCATTCTAATTCTGATGAACGTGTTACCCGATTAGAGTTTCATACAAGACTTTGTTTCTTCTACAGGTTGTGAGAAGGTATATTTTGGGCTCCGTAGTTGACAGTGAGAAGAATTATGTAGATGCTCTCAAAAGAATCCTGGAGGTACCTTAGTATCTTTTTCATCTTGTAATTTGGAAATTTGAAAAAATAATCAAATCTTTAAAGAATCTCTAGTGTGACTTTTATAGACTTTGCTACAGATGCTTTGTGCCAAATGTTTAGACATTTTGTGTTTGTATTGCTACCTAAATTGGTTTTCTTTGTTTAAGTCTTTTTTGTTATTTTCTCCGCAGCAATATGAGAAGCCCCTTTCAGACATGGAGCCAAAATTACTGAGTGAAAGAAAACTCAAAATGGTCTTTTATCGAATTAAGGAAATTCTTCAATGCCATTCCATGTTTCAGATTGCACTGGCAAGTCGTGTGTCCGAGTGGGACTCTGTGGAACTGATTGGTGATGTCTTTGTTGCTTCAGTAAGCATATGTATCCAACCACATAATCTGTTTTTATTTTATGCTTGCTATTCTATCTCCTTATATTTCTGTCTAACTTGGCCACATTATTCCTGTGTTCTTCAATGCCTGTGGCAACTGTCAGAGTGTGTATGTACCGTACTGGTAAGGAAACTGACACCAAGACTTGCCTTTGGCTTGGTTGGTAGATGTGAAAGGATTGCCGGCAAAGTTTTCGGGTTTTGATTAAGCTTTCAAACATTTAAGTAAACAGTTTAATTTTTTTGGAAAACAGAGATTCACAAACCCACCAAAATTAAGGCAAGATTGAGGCTTAGCGTCTCTTAAAAAGTAGGCAGTCATACGTAGCATGTTTGTTGGGAGTAGAAAAAGCCATATTAGGTAATGTCCTGTATTCTTGGGGTTTAACTGAGCCTGGGACACAGGTAAAGAGTATTTATAAAACAGTATCCCACCCTTAATGGAAGTCCATCGAGTAAAGGACTGAAATACAGAAAACAAGAGGTAGCCTTGGTTGATAGAACAACATTGATCCTACCACTGGTGTGTGGATGGAAAAGTTTGCCTGGCTGCTGGTTTGAGTGCCTTCTTTTGTGGCCACCCAGCTGCTGTAAATTACTACCTTTTCATGCCTGTTGTAAAATTGCTGGGATTTGTCTCTGGGTGCTTTGACCCCATTTCAGTCAAAATGAAGTGGTTAGTAAAGATTTGCTGTTTAAAGCAAACCTGCCATTTTTTGACTGAGCATGTTGAGTGTTGTTAATGAGACTAGTTCTACAAAAGGAAGGGATTACTAAAGCAATGGGCAGCAGTCTTGCTTTTCATGCTGCTGTTTGCAGGCCACACAACCTGTCTGCTTTCTTGATAAAACCTTACCAGCTGAAGGTGAGGCATGGATGCTCTGTGACTTTCCTGGTTCACCAAGTCTGGAAGACAGGCAGCAGTGAGATTATCAGGGGATCCCAGCAGCTGCTTTGAATTTCAGTGGATGCCCTTTGATTGCCCATAGTCCTCAGGCTCTGCCCTAGTGTTATACCCAAGATGAAGCTGTTTCTGTAAATTTACATTTCATCATTCACAGCTGTTACATCTTTAGATTTCCAAACTGTCTTCTACAGAAAGAGTATTTTGGACATCACCAGTAAGCACTAAGCCAAGCAAAGCCCTTAACTTTGAGAAAGGCGAGTTCTTAACAGTCAGAGTTCTATCTAGTTATGCTTTCCAGGAGCTTTGGTATTTATAGTTAAGGTTTGCCCTTTTCTCTTTTCAGTTTTCTAAATCTATGGTATTGGATGCATACAGTGAATATGTAAACAACTTCAGTACAGCAGTAGGGATTCTCAAGAAAACATGTGCCACCAAACCTGCCTTTTTAGACTTTTTAAAGGTGAGTTTAATCTTAAAACAGATGGGCATTTGATATAAATAAGACAATATGAATTATAAATTAGGAGAAGATTTGACAGCTAATACTGCATATTGTGTGACTGGTTTTATGATCTTTGGTTTCATGTTCTATGGGCTCGGCACAAAAATATCCCCAGAGAATTCACTTCCACTACTGTATTTTCAGATAATAACATGATGTTAGATCTAGGATGTGTTTTGAAGTGCAGGGTAGTTTTGTTGTTGTTCAGAACAGTTTATTGGTGTTTGTATGACTACTTGTGAAAGAATCCCTGTTTTGCCATCAGGTGAGCTTCAAATAATAGTTCAACATATGAGGCTTCCTCTTATTTGTGATTTATTATAACTTCTTTATTGTATTGTGCAGAGTAGTGTAACTAGATGTAACTAGATCTCAGTTCCATAACAATTTCCTAGTATTTTGAAAATTGTGTTTCCAATTTGGGGTTGAAATTGAAAATTTCTGTGCAGAATACATGCTACCCTGATGAACATGATGCTTCTGATGATGTGCACAGAACACTTGGTACATACAGTGGAAGTGCTGTGAATCCCTAGGGATGATACCTTACAGCGGGGGTACAAAATCCAGTGCAAGGCTTTTAGGCTACCTGTGACCCTGCTGAGAGCCTGGAATCTCTGCTTGTCCCATTCCCCAAGAGTCCTGGATTGAGTTGCGCCTTTCAGAGTGGTCACCGGGTCAGGTCTGTTGCAGTGATCCACCAAACATGGAAACTGCGTGCCCTAGGCAAAACTAAGCGGTGAAGCTCTTAAGTTGCCTAGAAGGAGGTCAGAGGGGCTGATTCCTAATATGTCTTCAGATGTTAAAATTATCTAACAACTTTTTGGAGTGTGACCAGCACTAAGCAGTGTTATATGCTGGAAGCCTTGGTCCCAGGCAGATCAGACTCTCTGTGAGGGAATTGTCATTTCATAACTCTCGCACTGTTAAAAGCCAGTTGTTGCAATAGAGGCATAATTTATACCTTTCATCAGTGCTGTCAGTGCTGGCTCTGGTGCTACTCAGAGTTGTTGACTGACAGCTGAACTCTGACAACAGATGTTTCTACACCTTCTTTTTTTGTATGTGCGCGCCCACCAGAATTGAAGACCAGAATCCTCATTACTGCTGTCGGGGCGAAAAACCCCTGTTTGTGGAGATAAGCATGGAAACAAATTGCAGTGAAGCTTGATAGTTGTAGTTGCTTGATAATTGATAATGGCAATTTAAGCACAATGCCAGTTCAATATTCTTTGGGGTGTTTTGATTTTGAATATTTCCTCTACTCTCCTTATTCTGGGTCAGCTGTGATTCTGGCTAGAATGCTTCCAAGTGTTGAATTGTCTTATACAGAAAAGGCTTTTCTGTACAAGCAGATGAAATTTGCCTGGTTTTATCTACCAGTCCTGATAACCTAAGTAATGGACTCTAATGTTTTTCTTTCCAGACATAAATCAATGTTCTTTTCCTTAGTTACCTTTAATAAAGAAAATGAAAATTTCTTTTTGTTTGCATAGCACTAAGATTATGATGTTTTTCTTAGATTTCCTCTTAAAAACACATAGGTAGTTAGAGATTTATAGTCTTTTAGCACCAAGAAATAGAGCAGCAAGAGTAATTTACAGTCAGTAAATCAACAGATCACATTTTTCAGACTAAAGACATTGAACAAGTTCATTGCCTTTGTTGTGCTTGAAGTTAAGCAGACGTTTCAGTGCCTTGCTCATGTAAAAAGCATGAACGTGCTGTATCAATCAATATATGCATGGGTGCTGCATTGCTAGTGTGGCTTTATACCAGCTGTATTGATTCAAGGAGATATTTCATGCCAGTGGTGATTTTGAAAAAAGATTTAATATTTGAAGATTAAATCTTTATAGTAAATGACAGTAAATTTACAGTATTACTGTATAAATGATGTAGAATAACTTTCATTCTGTTGCTGATGGAAATGTGTTCTTTGAAGTAAACTCTGTGTGGCTTCCTTGCATTGCAGCAGTGCCAGGAGTCAAGCCCTGATCGGATTACACTGTATGGTTTAATGATGAAACCTATCCAGCGCTTTCCACAGTTTATTCTACTATTGCAGGTAAACGATAAATAAATAGTCTGGTTACAGGGACAGGCAGTAAATACACTGCAAGAAAATCTTACTAAACTAGATTTATGCTTGGTTACTTGATAGGCTAGATTTAGCTTCTAAATCACTTTTCAGTAAAACTGTAGTTCAGATGTGCTATTTGTTCATATCAGTTCGTTATCTGGTTACACTTAGGGATTTTGTGTCATTACTTTTCATTTAAGAAAATTACAAAAGGATGTAATTCATGCTTCGGATAGTTCAAAATATATGTGGGATATAGATTAAAAGTACACTCTCTCCCTGGCTGCTGTGCTCACGGGATCTGCTGAAGTGTGGTACAGCTTTCTTCTGATCTTCAGTCTCTTGGTTTCCTTCCCATGAAAACTGTGGTTTGACAGGAAGTCCTCAGGTCTTGTGTGAGCAGGCAGTTGAGCTGCAGAAAAAGCACAGTTTCCCAGTGTGGACATGCGCCAGACCAACTTAGGCCATTTATAACTCCGTCCAGATCATGGCAGGTCCATCCCAGTGAGCGCTGTGAGTTAGCTGTGTTTTGCAGGTGCCATATAGGAGGGGAGGCTTTGGGGTGCAGGTCTAGAAATTACTCTGGGAGAGAAGTAGTTGGGGGAGCATGCAGGTGGGAAGGCACGATGAGAATTTTTGAGGTAGCAGAAGAAATGGAGTTCGTTTTGGCAGGAAGCAGTAGTGAATACACTGAGATTTTTGAGTGCTGTGGGAAAAGAGAAAAAATATAATTCAAATTGTTCCTGCTGTATCCAGACAAAAGAGAAAGACTTTGAGAAGCTGGTGTGACCACCATGAAGTAAGTAATTTGTTCTACTTGAGGATGAGCATGCTGTCAGTATGTTAGTTTGGAATAATAATAGGAATGAAGATAATACAATATTATTATGGCAGTAAATGTCAGAAAAGTTTTAAGTCATTGTTTATGGACACCTACATATTATACTATAATATTGATTTTCAAGTTGTGTTTAATATTATGTGCATCTTTTCTTATTTATATTTACGTTTGCAGTTTTTATATTCATTTTCAAGTTCCTTCTTTGTACTTTTGCCCTATAAATGAGCTCTATGTGACCCCATTCAGTGTCTTTTTCAAGAGCTATTAAGATAGTGTAGTTAAGATAGTGCACATTGCTGTCTGAATATTCATTAGGTGTTCATTGGTCTTATTCGTTAGTAGTACTCAGGCAAAGAACATTGTGGTAAACTGTACATCTTAAAATCTTTTGAACTTGATTTTGAAATGAAATCTGATTTTTGTTTGATTATTTCCTCTCAGGATATGTTGAAGAACACTAATAAAGGACATCCTGACAGATTACCTCTACAGATGGCTCTTACAGAACTAGAAACACTGGCAGAGAAGTTAAATGAAAGGAAAAGGGATGCAGATCAGCGATGTGAAATAAAACAAATAGCAAAAGCAATGAATGAACGTTATCTGAACAAGGTGAGAAAAGTAGGAGCGTATGATGGAAAAGTTAGTTTCTGGGCCTTGAGAGATCTCTGAAATAGACATCATGGAGATACTTGCGGATTTCTATGTAAATATCAACAACATGGGGTCATTCTAGTGGTAGGTTTGAGATGTGACCTTGAAGAGACTCACTGCTTAAACTATTGTGTGCTGGAGTGAGTGGCATGCTGAAATACCAGCAGCAGTATTGTTGTTCTGTGGCAGTGCTGGATAGAAAAGTCTCATGTGTTTTTCTGCATGGGAAAATTCAATTTTTAATTTACCCCAGAACTGAGGAATTACTCCTATCTAAAGGAGGGAACCAATTCCTTATACTGTATGGTTTCCAACTATGGGTCAGTTCAAGATATGCTGTTGAATGTGTCCAAGACTTGTCTTGTTTTAAGGAACATCCCAGTCTACTTCATTCATGCATTTGGATCATACAATAGAGATGTCTTTAAGGAACTGTAGAAGGCATTCAGTAGGAAGGAAGGAACAGTCTTCTTCATTTGAGTTTGTTAGTAGTTATGTGTACTGTGGAGATATATATGCTTGTATTATTTGCATCATAAATGGTTCCTCCTCTCCCACGAGATGGGGCATAAATGCTTCAGTTGTTGCTTTTGTGAAGTTACAGATGGTTACAAGCTGAACTCATCCTGGGATGGAGTAGTGGGGACATGCTGAAGGAGTGCAAGGAGGGTTTTTTTTGTGATGCATAAAAGCATAGTTTTTAGGATAATAGTGGTCAACCAGAACACAGTTGTTTTAAGGTATTTATCAGAAAAGGTGCATATATAGTTTTGGAACAATGCCAGTCAGAGCGAAACAGCTTGTGAAGAAGGTAGATAGGAAACAAGGAAGTTATTTTATTCTCTTGGTCACTACCAGAGATGGTGCTTGACCTGTGAGGGATTAGTTCATACTTGCACACAGTGCTGATCCTCAGCCCTTGAAGGCCAACAGCAGGAGTTATTTGCATGCCATGTGTTTCTTGTACATATAATGGTTTTGGCGGTCTGATCCTCCCACCCTGACCTCCATTCTGGGACAGCTAGAACCACATTTAGCACTTAAATGGGCTGTGAAAGGTGGGATGAGGGAAGGAAACCACAGAAATTGTGGAAGATTTTTTCTGTTGCTGTTCTTTTGCTAGGGGACCTTTATCTGTGTGAAAGATTCTCAAAGCAATTACATTCCATATTAAGGCTGAAAATCCCTGCAGGCCATTTTGGTGGCACCAGAAGCTGCTATTTCTCAAAATGAAAAGCAAATTAATAAAGAGGCTTAATTCACTTGGCAAATCCACCTGTGGGCACTTATATGAGGATGGCAAGTGATAACCCGTTGTATTTTCTTTTTTTTTTTTTGCACCAGATATTAGAAATTCTGTGCATAATGTACAATGTTGATTGTTTTTAAAATCTAGCTACTCAGCAGTGGAAACAGGTACCTCATCCGGACTGATGATATGGTTGAGACGGTTTACAGTGACAAAGGAGAAATTATCAAAACCAAAGAACGAAGACTTTTCATGTTAAATGATGTGCTGATGTGTGCAACAGTAAATATTCGGTAAGACAGTTCACGCTTTTCAAATGAGCATTCCAGTTTCAGCTGGAAAAAAATGATGTTGGGTTGTTTTTTTTTTTTGTTATTGTTGTTTTTACTATGGTTAATGATTTTTTAGGAGTAGGTATAATGAACGGATAACCAGCTTTGTTGCAGTCCTTCAGATAGAAGTGCTCTGCTGTCTCTAGTTATTGCTGTGTATCAGTGTTTAGCAGAGCACAGGCATGCCAAGGTAGGATTTTTCTTCTCCTTAAATTCATACTGTCACACACTCTCAAATCCGTAACTTGACATAATCTGCAAATTTAAAAAAATGAAACAAAACACAAAGCTGATGCATGTGGCCAGAACAAACCTGGAACTCACTAACAGAGTTCCAGCTCAGGAAAGCTTTTATCTCTGAGAGCAAACGTTGAAGGATTAAAGCTGAGGTGCTTTGAAAAAAGCATATTTTCATAGTGTCTTCTGTGTTTTAGTTGGCTGTATTACTGTTACTGTATCTCTGTGCATGCCAAGGTCGCACATTCAAATGTTGCTTTTGTCATTGCTTTATGTGATGATACATTTTGACAGAAAATGTGGAGCATTAATATCTTCCAAGAACAGCTTTTGTTAAGCATAATATGGGTTGGTATCTTAGTTTATTACTGAAGTATGAATGCAGTACAGATTTTTTAATCATGTGAATGCTTGGTTTCATGTTAGTGAGTGAGAAATGCATATAATAACTGCACTTAAGAAAATTAACAAGCTTATGTAAATTATCCTGTAATTCTTTTTCTTTACAAATTCTTCAGTTGCTTAGTAACACCTGGATATTTTCTCATGGCTGTTTGCAAGAACATTGCTTGTAACCATTCATATTTTACCTTCTTCCATACTATAATTGCCTTGGATTTTCTGTATTTGTCCCTGAAGTGGCAATAGGCAGTCTGGTTTTATTTTCTATGTGAAAAGTTCATGGTTATGCCAAGTTTCTGGGTTCCTTATGAAGTCAACGGTTCCAGTTATCACAGCACTGTTGTTCCTATGGGCATTAAACTGGTTAATGAACAACTTCCTTTTGGATGTTAATTGTGCATGAATGTGTCACGGGGGTTTGCTGACTCTGAAAAAGTTTAATAATGTTTTTCTCTAGCAGTTAAGGTTTGCTTTCCAAACTTCTTTGTGTAACAGTGAGTTTTTAGAATAGTTGAACACACTTTTAGCTTTATTCACTTGCAAAGGTTTGTGAGTTTCTTGGCAAACAAGTGGGGTTCCAACTGCAAGCTGTATGTGTGTATTCCTTCGTGATCTCATGGATTGCTTTTAAGGTGGAAGAAACTACTTTTGTGTCCTGATGTCCATGACATTTTGTGATGCAAAATGTCAGTTAGGAACTGAAGGAAATAATGTGCCAGATTTGATATGACCTTTATCTGGTCTGGAAGATTTTGTTCAAAATAAGCACAGGGTATAGAGTATGTCACATGCCTGTTTGGCTCACGCAGTATGAGCTTTATTTCTCTTCATTTTAGCTGTTTAGAGGTTAGGCGTCTTACTTAAGCTGGGCTTCTGTTGTAACAATGTTTTTTAAGGTGCATGTCTGCAGATTTCCCCTGGAGCTGTAAACTTCAGAAGCTTTACATGTACATGTGCCTGCACAGTATGTATCAGCTCACTTTTCTTAACCATCTTGTGTCCAACCTTTACAGAAACAGTCAACATACCAGCAGCCTGGGGACCTCTGTTGTTTCCTCTGTAGCTGGCAAAAGACATGTATTTCTACAGAGTACATGACCCTCAGAAGCTCCTTCTTCACATGTAGCCTAGATGACTGGTTCAAACCGGAGACCCAACTTTTAAGTAGCAGCAGTTGGATAGGGCGGATGCTGTCCCTAGTGATTGAACAGCTGTGTCCTGCCTAGTCTTGTTTTCTTTCTTCTGAACTAGATCAAGAGTTTATAAATATTTACTTAAGCTGTGGCACTTGTGCTTTTTTGTTCATACTTGCCTCTTCATTGAAACAGAAGTATAACTGTTGTGAATAGGTAGCTAACAGCCTAAACATTAGCATACTATTCAATAAATGCATTTTGCTGATTTCTCCCAAGCATTTAACTTTCATAGTTCAGTTGTCCTTTCTGTGAAGTAGACTTCTTTTTATTCACTTTAATATCTCTTTTGTACTTTATAACAAATATATGTGCTTAAATGTGCATAACAGAATGAAGGAAACAAAGGAAGAGGAGTACTGATGCCATTTCCAGTCCAAGGGGGCTTCTCCAGTGTGCTCTTCCCTATGAAATGCCTGTTGTGATACATATTTCCTTTAGCAACAGCTCACATGGGATTATTCTCAGAAGCCCCAGCAGGTCTTCCGTAAAGGGCATCCTAGGCTGTGGGGCTCTGCATAAGCATTAGCTCATAAAGCCCTTGGGAGGTGATGTTGCCCTTCCTACTGCCGGTAGCCATTCAAAGGTCCCATCATTCATACTTCTCTAAACATAGCAGTCACTTCGTTTGAGCACTGTTTCAACAGAATTAGGAAAATATGGAGCCAAAGTATCATCCTAAGCACTTTTATTAGGATGTCAAAATGCACATTGGTCTTACAAGATGGTCATTTATGTTTTATTATAGAAATGTAGGACTGTTGTTGGCAGTCCTATGCTGTTTTTAAACAAGACTCCGTGCACCTGCATATCTGCTCTTTGCACTTCAGGAAAGGTCAGTCTCAAAAGTCAGCCTGATGCATATATTTGTTTCAAGTTCTGCATGGCACTCAGACTGGTAAACAGCAGATTTTAGAAGCTAAAATAATAAACGGGATGCCATTAAACATAATTGCTTGTCACAGCAGTAATTTGTGCATCTTCCAGCTCTTCCTATGAAAGCAGTGGCACCGTGACAACTGGCCAGAGGTACTTATTGAAGTGGAGCGTACCACTGGGACAAGTGGAAGTCATAGAATATGGCAGCAGTGAGGGCCAAGGAGACAACTGCAGGTTTCCACCCCAGCACTCTGCTGAGAATGTCGTCATTAACTCAAAGCCAAGTAAGTGACAGGAGTTACTGACTCTTACAGACTTTTTTATTAAAATCGTATTTGAATTTCAATCTGCTACTGAAAGCAAAGGAAAGCATTTTATGCACGAAGACTTCTGTAATGTGAACCATAATACAGCTTCTTTCTTTGGAAACTGAGAATCCATAAACTGGTAGCAAGTCTCCTGCCTTGAAGCATGAATTACTCTTATTTGTCCTAGTTTAGAGTTTTATGCACAAATGCATATAGAGTTTTAAAGCATGAATGTGTGTGGGTATGCAAAAAGGTTATTTTGGTGTTGTGTGCTGGCTGTTCTATGGTAGTTGGTCATGCATATGTTCTTTATCCCATAGCTAAGGAAGTTTCTCTCAATAAAAATGACTGGCCACCCTGTTGCTGTGAAATAAGAGTCTGATCACAAATATTTATGACAAGGTAGAAGCTGCCCATGCATAGTATTCCACCCTTACAACATAATAAGAAGTGTTTCAGAAAAAAAACTTCAATTTTAATTTTAATGAATGTTTCTGAAGCAGTATGCCAATAAGTAATTTCCTCCAAGTTTCTCTCCAAAAATGATCTCAAGCTCTAAGGTTTGTAAGTTCTTTCCGTACTTGTTAATCCCTCCTACAAGCCTCCCAACTACCCTCAGGAGATGTATGAATTTCAAGAATTTACTAGGTAGCTAGCCTTTCATGTATAATGAGTTATTTTTATAGCCTGTATTTTACCTAAATACTGTACATTTATGCGCATTTAATATATTTAGATTATGATCCTTATTAATGGACTAAAAGGTACATGAATTTTGGTGCAAGCTCAGGGAATCATTTCACACTGTATTTCTTTAATGTTGCAATATTGGCGTCATGAGTTTTCCCACAGTTGTGCTGCAAGGAGGCATAAATGTTATGCTTCAGGATGGCCTGAGGTGCAGATGTAGCATTTAATGCCCCACATATTCTCCAGGATGGTTATTTTCAGGTCTTCTTGCTCCTCCCTTTGTAAACAGCCGCAGAAAATTTTTGTAGGTACTTATGTATCAGTTTCAAGGGTGACTTCATTCTTGCAACTCCTTTTAGCTTTAATGGGCTACTCTGACAATGATATTAAAGCTCCTCTATTATCATTTACCAGCTGCTGTATTCATGACCCTGAGAGGAGTGTAATAAGGGAGCATATTACTTAGAACTGGGAGTCTCTCTCTTAGGTGAGTGTGGGAAGAACAGCTTATTGAACATTCCTACTGCAACTTTGTGCAGTGGCTTCACAGCTGATTATACCAAATCCTTCTCTGTCAGCAAGATCAGATGGGGAAGTGGATCATGAGGGGAGAGAGAGATTAACTCTTACCCAAATGGTCCTTCAGAACCTAATTTAACCTCCTGGCTTTGAGGTTTTTCAGCTTCCTGATGTTTAGTGATAATGTCACACTTTGTGCATCATTTGTAGCTTCAACCTTCAGATTAAATGGCACTTAATTAGGTAAAAGATGAGCTGAACTAATTGTTCTTTTGGTGAATTCTGATTGTTAAATTCAGCCTTCTAATAAAAGGGGACAAAAGATAAGAAATAAAAGGGCTATGAAGGATACTGGTTATACAAATGAATAAATCTTCCTTCAGCTTTAATCAAACGTTTCTGCCAGATGGTCCAACTAAAATTAATATAACCAATCATGAAAGCAGAAAAGCATAGCCTTGCTGTTTGCATGTACTGCTATGTCTGTGTTAGCTGTTATTCTGAATGTAGACTTGTCTAATTGGCCTGTATAGATAAGTTTGAATACACACCTAATTGTGTTAGTTATTCTGTAGAGTTGTCCCCCTAGTTTCAGTCATCTTGGCTGCTAAAGACTACAGAAGCTCAGAAAGTACAGCCTTACTTCAGAGAGAAAGGGACTGGTAAGACTTTGTATAATGGTCCATTGTTGCTTGTTAATTTGCATATACCAAGATGCTGCATTTTATAGTTGATGATGACACAACCTTTGCTATCGCATCATTGGTGAGACTATTGGGTATTTACCACAAATTGCAAAGCACATCCCAGTGGCCTTATCATATGTGGTTTAATAATATCTAATGTTAAAGAACGATTTGGGATGCTGCAAGGAAAATCTTTCTTCGATGATGTAGATCCGTGTCTCAAACCTTATCTTCAGTTCCTTTCCAGTTTACAGGAACTGAAGAGATAAAGAATGAGGAAGATTCTGTGTGAAAGCATTAAGTAGTAGAGAAAAGTCAAGTACTTGAATACTGTGAGGCTGGTATTCTCACATTACTGCTGTGGTTAGCAAGGATTCCTGATGGGTTCTGGTTGCGTCCTTGTAAGAATTACTGGTCATTAGTTATATTTCTCTTATCATGGCAGTTTCTTCTCTGTCAGAATCCTTTTTATGAGGAACCAACTGTCATAAGTGTATCTCACTATATTTTTATTCACTAAATGAAGTTGATGCTTTCTGGCAGAATAGTATAGTTCAAAGATGCAAACTTTACTTTGCATGATACAAAGAAATTAATAGCTGAATTTGAATTAATCTCATACGAGCTGTAATATGCAGGTGCTGAAAGGTTGATAGGTTTTATTAGTACGTATAAATCAAGGGCATGCTTTAGTACTGTTCTAAGGTGGAAAGCAAGGGCTACGTGAACTTGGCTTTTATTAGGCAACATCATAGAATCAGAATAGTTAGGGTTGGAAAGGACCTTAAGATCATAAAGTTCCTACCTCTCTGCCATGGGCAGGGACACCTCACACTAAATCATGTCACCCAAGGCTCTGTCCAACCTGGCCTTGAACACTGTCAGGAATGGAGCATTCACAACTTCCCTGGGCAACCCATTCCTGTGTCTCACCACCCTCACAGTTCTAACTTCAGTTTGCAGCTTTCTAACCAGTTCTGATTTGCATACCAGTCTTTTGTCTCTGAATTCTAGAGGAGAACACATTCTGCGGCTGTTAAATTCACTTTTTCTTTTTTAAGCCCTTTGTCTTTTGATAGGAGAAACTGTGTGGCCTGAGGATATGGTGGGGAAAGCAGGAAAGTTTTCCTAGAGTGTATTCTGCTATGCTGCTCTTGTCCTTGATGTGCTTTTGCTTTATTCCTGTTGTTCTCCCCTATTCTGAATTTTAGTATGTACTCTGTGATGTGCTTGCTTGCATGTTTGTGTGTGAGTCTTGCTACTTCTGTACCTCAGTTTCCCCACCTATAAAATGAACTGTGCTCTGGCTAGAAACCCTAAACACTGGAAGGACCTTGGACATCTAATATGTCCAAAGGGAAGTTAATGGAGGCCACCAGATCATTTAAACATGTCCATAGGTAATTGGGATCTTCAAATGTCGTGTTATCTCATAAAAAAAGTTAAGAAGTAATCGGTGACCATTCAAATACTAGGTTATTGCTAACTATTTTTTAAATTAATTTTATCTTTATTTGTTATTTTAGATGCTGTAAACTTTTAAAGCAAATTAACATGTTTGTTGTCTTTTGCTAATGTCGTGGTTTAAGCCGTAAATCAGCCACGCAGTTTGTTCACTCACTTCCCCCTTTTTCTTCCCTCTACTCCTGGAGGGATGGGAAGGAGAATT